>JAODAI010485723.1:0-13864 GCA_027575025.1 Scotoplanes globosa
TTCCTTAAACAGAAGATTGTTCCAATGTGATGCTCGGTCAACAATCCGAGTATTAGCAAGAATAATAGAGGGCAGACACAAATCGAACAATTTAGGGGAATCACATGACATGTCTGGGAGTTGTAATATACCTTTCAATAATTGGAAGTTATCACAATAATTAACAGGAATATATATCTCACTAGTAATCTGAATGCAATGTTCTCGTATTCTTAATATTAAACATCGCTGTACCCTGTCTGTGGAGACCATCCACCATCTAGATTTCCGCATCCACAGACATCCATCCACCTCAGCGTACACACAACTGATTCCCTAGTACAGTATAATACGCCTTCTCTAAGTCAACAAAGCCCAATATCATGCATGCATAATCCCTTTGACGTCCCGCTTCTTTTCCACCAACTGTCTAAGTGAGAAAAGACCACCATTTGTTTCGCTACCCCTACAGAACTCATGATGTCATGAACTCCAATCTCCGTCACAATCCTTGTCCTACTTCTTCTATCCAAAATCCTTTACATAAACATAAAGACCTGCCCCAATAATGTGATACTCCAATACTTTCCGAGGTCATAGACACCCCACACAATTAGGCCAGTCACTAGGAATAGCCCCCCTCAAGCATATGCTAAACAATCTCCCTAGCCACTTCACATACACTTCTCATAATAGCAAACATTTCCACCCGCCTTTCGTCCAAACCCTTCTCAGAGCCGAATTCACTTCCAAATCAGAAATCACCTCCACCCTCAATTTTCCCACTCCGGGCCAAACTAGGTATATCCCGATCCACATACCCTCACTGATTTTAAAGGATTTCAAGTAATTATCCCACACCTTAATCATATCCTCCTTGCTAATGACCAACCTCCCACCATGGTGTGTGACCACTCTGTATCTCTTGACATCCACACAATCTTCCTTCATGTTCCTGTCCCATTTTGAAAATAGGTTTTCTTCTCCATCATCATCCAGCTTCTTTTAAATGCTATCTTCCATATCACCCCTTCCCCTTTCTACTGCCCTCTTGTCTTTCATATGTTTCTGCCCACATAGGTGACATAGAACTAAATCAAGTTGAACTGCTTCCATGCACCATTCCTTCTCCCCAACCACCCTTTCCATCTCCTTTGTCCACCCCATCTGACTTTCTTCTATATGTATGTTCCCCTCTGGCTGTTAGCAAATCATTTTGACGATTTTGTAAAGTGATCCTGATCCACAATAAAAATGCAAAATTAAGTGTAAAACTAAATGGAGAGGCTATTTCAAGAACATTTCCATTTAAGGTAGGCGTTCGCCGAATGAAAATCTGTTTTGTTTTGTTTTAACTTTATTTAAATGACCTTGAAATTAATCTTTCTGTATACTGTAATGGGTTAGTTGGTATTAATAGTGATATGTCTAGCATGCTTGAAACAGAAGATTGTATTACTAATTTAAAATTAATTATAATTCAGATGATATCATTATCTAAGTCGAATCATAATATCCATTATGACATAATATGCTCCACTACCTGACTACAATAACGAGTTGTAGCGGTTGCACAGAGACTGGTATGAAGAATAATTTAGAAATGTTCACGTTGGTAGCACTTTTCATTGTTGAGATCTGATTGATCCCGTTTGCCGAATTGGTGATTTTCGTCGTAATGAGAAAAGAGCATTTAAAGTTGGCCGTACATTTTCACAAATAATGTGAAGACAATTTTAATAATTTTCAATTTAATGACAACGAAGTTGTTGATACTGTAGTTGGTAAATAAAGTGTATGACCTACTGTTTGTTTTATAAACTAATTCACCCTTAAATAACCGGGAATGGCTGCGGCAAGCTATGTCCATACCTACAACACAGAGCCTAACTATTAGCCTAACACTAGTAATACATTAGTTTAGGGTAGCTTGTCAGACTGGGGCACACATGCTATTTAAATTGTATTCTGAAGGTATTTAAGCCAATACGTGGCTAACTAATTACATGATTTACACTAACAATCCATTGTTTGAACATAAATACATGATATGTGGCTTAACCCTAAGAATAATTATCAATACTTCTGGGTATAATTTTCTGTCTTGTATTAATTATCACTTACTTTCCAAGATCATTAATATATTAAGGTATTTATCTATTTACTATGTCTAAAATATATATTTAGCAATGGACACTGGTTTCTGGTGATATTTAAGGGTTCTAAAAGGTAAACTTCCGGTTTGAATGTTGCAGTTCCGGTTTGACCATGCAATTTTAAGAGCTCATTTGAATAGGTTTACTTAGATATGTTTTTTGGGATTGTTTTTCTCAAGTATATAGTAAAGACATATACCTATTCAAGAATGTAATAATCTCACTTTCGTTAATTATATGAAAAATATTAAGATTTCAACCCATCTAGCCCCCCTCCCTCATAATACCTTTATCTGCTTATAAAATGGGTAAATCTGCCAGCTCTGCAATGCAAATAACATCGGTCTATGGGGGTGATCGAGTAATATTATAAATAATTTATTAAAGAAGTATTAATTATAGGACTAGATTAAGCACCTTAAAAAATCAGCAACTATATCTGCCAAAATGTCGAAATATGAATTCTCCATTGTAAAATCATTCCATTCCGTGATTTAAGTAAAGGTGGCCTAGTGATTATGGTAGCGGGTTTGTGATTGTGAGATCGCGGATTCGAACCCCATCATTGCTGCTGGTCATGCTGACATGTGCCCTTGAGCAAGGCACTTTATATTACTTGCTTCGCTCCAGCCAGGTGATAGGCGTTGCATGCCCAAATAATTTTTTTAGTTATATTCTGTTTGCATATTTTAGCCACTTTTTACTGTGTTTGGTTGTTTTTAGCCATTTTAATAGCATTTGTATAGCTTCTGTGTATTTTTATAGTGTATTTTGCAAGTTATTTTTAGCATTATTGTGTCATTCTTGATATTTTGGTTTGGTGCTTTGAGTTGCATGTTAGCCTAACGTTACTAGCTAGGCTTCATCATTGCATATAACATTGACATAGCCTAGGCTTAGGCCAGCCTATTTGCCTGACATTGACATCACATAGAGCATATAGGCTATACAGGCTAGGCCTGACTATTATGCCTTTAGGCAGCCATCTTTCTTATTGGAATGCTGGACCCATCTCCATAGTGTATCCACCTAATTCCGGATTGTATTCATCATGTATGTGACACACATCAGATATACTATAAACATACAAGAAACATATTCTGTCCTGGTTTGAGAATAGTTTGTATCTTATTGGCGTTTACTATTATCATCGTACAAATGAAATCATCACCCAGGGCTAAACCTAGTCTATGTACTCAACTGATATTCCTGTCAAGCTACAAGTACAACATATTCGAGAATTGAAGAGCTGCTCTGGTCTATGGGCCTACCGATTACAACACGAGCCTGACGGTGAGTCTGTTCCATGCATCATGCTTCACTAAAAGTAAACCCTTTTCTGAAAAATCCCAGAAATCATTCTCTATCAGTGTTTTATTATTGCTGCTCGCGGATGACATCCATACACACCCCGGACCTACTACAAAAACTAAGTACCATTGTGGTCAATGCTCCAAAGCAGTTAGAGATAATCAAGATAGTATTGCATAGGCCTATATGTGACACATGCGATTATTGGTTTTACACTAGATGTATCAACATAAGCAAGGACAATTTTGAAATCCACTGCAACAACCCTGACTATGCTTGGATATGTACCACATGTACCTTTTCTAATTTGACTGATTCTTACTTTGATACCAGTAAGACTTCTTCCAATTTGAATGCCACTATGAGCTATGCAAATAATACAGGTACAAGTAGCAGGGAGGCTGACATAATATCATAGTCTGAAAAATCCCGAATCAGATCTAAACCCAAACTTATATTATTTTATAAATATTATTTATCAGATGGTCGGAGCCAAATCTGAAGTGGTATTCACCTTATTTGATACAGAAGACCCCGATATTTTGGTCAGAACGGAATCCTGGATCACAACCAACATTAACTCCAGGGAGTACTTTCCTGACTCCTATTCTATATATTTAGGAAATATATATTAAGAGATCCTCATGGAGGTGTGTTTATTGCCATTACAAACACTATTACTGCATTGACAGTTAATTCTGTCGACAGTGACAACGAGATGCTTTGGATTAAAGTGGACAATCTTAACAGCTCCGCGGTTTATGTTGGAGCCTTCCATAGACCACCTGACACCTGTAATTCGTATATGGAAGTTGTACATTAATCTCTAACTAAGCTGCCTCTTAATTGAAAAATCATTATATGTGGTGATTTCAGCTTACCTGACATCAATTGGGACAACAACTCCTTCACCAACTGTGGACGATATCCTAATCCTAGCAGGATGACGCTTGGAATTATGCAGGATTCTAATTTATTACAAATGGTCAGAACACCAACTAGATTCAACTCTATTTTGAATTTGTGGGTCACTAACATTCCTGATAAAGTTCAGAATATTGTCGTTAAAGACGGCATTAGCGACCACAACTCTTGTTATATTTGATCTTATGATTTACCCAGTTAAAACCAGGCCCATTCGAAGGAAAATCTACTTATTTCATAAAGGAAATTATGACGGTATTTCTGATCAACTTTCACACTTCTATGATAAAGAGTTTTCAACCTTACCCAATCTTACTCCTACTAACGATTTATGGTTACTATTAAAAAAGGAGCTACCCACGGCCATGAGTACTTTTATACAATCTAAGATGACGTAATCCATATTTTCTAGTCCGTGGATTGATTCCAGTATACGACGCCAAGTTCGTAAAAATCAACGCTTGTGTAATAAAGCTAAACGATCCTCAAATCCGGACAACCAATTCATATTTAGACAATTCCGTAGACAACTCGACAGGAAAGCGTGTGGCCCTGATGATATATCCCCGCATATTCTTAGGAATTGTTCATCAAGTATAGCGTCTATCCTTACACAAATTGTTCACCAATCTACTGACACTGGGGTGCTACCTTTAAATTGGTGTACAACCAATGTTACCCCACTTAATTTTCAAGGAAGGCAGCCGATCGGATCCAAGTAACTACAGACCGGTTTCCGTAACTTCCATTCCGTGCAAGCTATTGGAGCACATAGTCCACCATCATATTATGAATTTTATGGACCAACACCATCTTATGACTGACGTTCAACATGAATTTAGAAAACACCATTCATGCCATAACAGCTTGTCATAACAGCTTACCATAACTATTAATGACCTCGCCACTAATTTTGACAAGAAGGCCCAAACTGCTGTAGTCATCGCCGACTTCAGTAAGGCCTTTAATAAAATTTCCCATACTGCCATAACGGTCTAGCAAGTAAATTAGAACATTATAGTATATCCGGCAACATCCTAAACTGGATAAAAGGTTTTCTAAGCCAGCGCACTTAATCTAGGGGTTTTGAAGGTGCAAGATCCACATCTGGTTTGGTCTCATCTGGGGTGCCTCAATGAATTGTCCTGGGACCGTTACTATTTTCAATATACATCAACGACCTACCATCAATTATGCAATCCACTATCTGAATGTTTGCAGACGACTGCATTTTATATCGTGTTCTAAATTGTAGAAATGACAGCATTCTCCAGCAAAATTTGGCAGATTGATTTAAGTGCAGCAAAATGCAACTCGCTTGTAGTTACGAACGAACGCAATGTCGTCAACTCCCAGTATGTTATTACGAGATCCATCTCCAAACGGTGTAGCAACATACCTATTTAGGAGAACAATTATTCCAATCTTTCATGGAATCTGAATCTGAATAACATTGCATCCAAAGCCTTCACGATACTTGGATTGATTCGTAGACATCTCTATGACTATGACATCAAAAATAAAGCCATATCATATCAATCGCTAGTCAGACCCTGTTTAGAATATGCCTCCTCCATTTGGGATCCTCACAAAGCCTGTAACATCAACAAGTTGGAAATGGTGCAACGTAAAGCGGCTCGATTTGTTTGTAAGGATTATCAGAGAACTTCCAGCGTAATTAACTTGGATGGCCTACCTTACATGAAAGAATACTTTCTTCAAGACGTAAACTATTTCACAAATATATCAATGAGTTGGTGGCCCTACCCACCCCTATCTTTGTGGAAAGGAAGAGTTACTCTCACACCAGGTCTTCTTCGCAGAATGATATCAATTACAGACATGGCAACATAGACGCTTCAAATGGTCTTTTTGGCCCAGGACAATAAGCGATCAACTCGCAAAACTCAGGCACTTCATCCAACAATTTGTTTACAATGATGATAAAATTGTTGTTTTTTATATAGTTTTTGTGTTGTGTATGTTGCGTGCTGTCCTATATACAGTGATAACCACCATTTTGGTGTGTGCATAATACAAGACAAGACAAGACAAGACAAGGTGTATACTTGGGAACCTTCTAGGTGAATCTATGTCAATTTGGGGCTGGTTTAGCTCAGTTTAGTGTAGTTTATTTTCTCCAATCAACATATACAATATATCACAATACAATATAAATTAATAAGTATTATACCATTATTTCATGAATATGACGAATATGGAGAGGAATCAGACGAAGCATAGCTTTCGAGTCGAACACCTTCAAAATAGCAAAAAATAAATATGCATAAAAAAGAAAAGGAAATAGTAAATACACAATAACAAATGAAATACAATAATAATTGAGTGTATAGTATAGGTTCGCCGAGCCCACCCGTTAAAAGGCATTGAGTAGTACGTACTCTGGATTTCAGCTCTATATAAATGAAGTTGTTTAACGTCTGTCGGTCCCCTTATGAGGCTTAGACAGTGCCTTACAAATGCAAGGACTGAATAAGTGCGACGTAGCATTTTATGACCGGATGCCCTTCCTGACGTCAACCAACGGCCCTTACGGGGCTCGAAACTCTCAACCATAGGATCGTGAATCCAGAGCAATCCCACTAGACCACGGCGGCTACTGACATAGAAATGTCATTATAATTATTAATATTATTTATTCCATACATTTGTAATGAAGCATGGTCCTATATAGGAAATCTACGCCATTTCTGTACTTTTCTACATTTAATTATTGTTATTAATTGTTTTGAGTTTTCGAGTTCAATGTCGCTGCTATTATAAGTGACATTGAAGTACATTGTTTCTTTTGTATTGATTCAATGGCATTGTCTCCACACCCATACGTATATGGGTTCAATATGAGAATAAAGAAAACTTCAAAGTCCATATGACAGTCAACAGGACAAACATATCCTGGCACCCGCCGGAAAGTCGTAATTCACAATTATGACAAAGACGACTTATATTTTGTGTTGTTCGATTAATTAGATTAGCGGAAATTAGACATCGGTTGATTTTTCGTTTAGACAAATTTATTGTAATAATTCATTTCGAAGATGTTTATGTAGACTCACGTGTGAACCATAATGCACACACACCAATATCGTGATTCTAAGTGTTTGTATTAGGTCTATTACATATGATTAGGATTCATGATTGGCATGGTTGGTTACTAGATATAGGTCAGTTGTATGAGGTCATACTATTTGTTAAAATATAGGTTAAAGGGGAAGTATAATGTGGAATAGATACAGAGCGGAGCAGTAAGACTGTTATGATATATACACTGGCCCAAGTATCATACAAATATTATATTTAAATCATTTAGACAACAAATAGTAATTTTGTATATTACAAGGCAATAATTGTGATAATTCATTGATATCGTGTCCTTTTTATCCAGAACATTATATTAATCGGATAATCATGAGGTACAACATAGTTAATTGCTTATTTTATTGGGTTTAACGGCTCCACAAGGCATATTAATTAATAGCGCTACTCACGGATTGTTTTCATGGTCTAAATTCACTATAGTATTGATCACGATTCACAGTCTCGCGCTATTAACACATCGAGTGAGAAGGCAACACACCCGTATATCGCGATTAATCATCGCTGTGATCTGTCATGAAAACATAGGCCTACATAGAAGCCATGGCTCGTGTGGCTATCATTACGCAACACAGATTGAGACTTGAGTCAAATATTTGCATATAAAAATAGTATTAATGTAAACTCGTCCATACTCAGATATTTGTATACATATATAGTCGAAATTTCACGATGGGGACATCTATAATCAACAATGCCAAAACCATTTCTGTCGAATCAGGCATTCAACAGCCTAATAACCTACCGTGCTATAACACAGGATCATACTGCTCCTAACACCAACCCTCGTTTATAACACAGGAGCATATAAAAGCTACAGTATAGCTACAGGTCGAGAATTAGGCATTGGTATGCTCCTGTGTTATCTACTCGGCATGGGTGCCATAACATAACGTTAGTATAATATGGTAGAGCATTTTTCACATTCGCCCGCACACTGTATGAGTCTATGCATTACAGTCTTCATACACTACACAAACAGGGCACAAGATAAAGTACTGAAGTAACGTAATTTTATAATGAGCGGAGTAACAATAACTTTACATAATACAATATTTCTACAAACATAGTAAAACTTGAAGGGTCAAACAATCTCACCAATAACTTCTGTAACAGGATCGGACAATTTCTGTTTGAATTGTGTCAGTAATTACTGTGACTTAAGATGATAATCCGTGCTATAATAGTCCACACACGTCTGAATTTTATGCAATTGTTTTACAAGTGACGATGGAATTGGGCGCAGTCGAACTCATTAATGAGTAATCCAGTAATTTAGCAAGCGAACACGAATCAACATCCAACATTGACACACCGACAGCAATTAGCCAATGTTATTAGATAAGACCAATGTCCAAACTATACAGAAAAGCTACGGAGTTGTATATAAATGGATTTTAGAAAAGACTTTGAAGTTTGAAGTCCACGTTAAATGTATTAAATTTCACACAGCCTTCATTCAATACATAGGGTGATAAAATATTATATCATTATATGTGAAAGGAAGTTTTTCAAATGCCTGATAAAGTATACACAATCCAAACACACGATGGTCAAATTTGACCAAATATAAGAACTATATATGCACTGAATAAAATTTGGTCAAATCTTGTTTTAATTTCCCATTTGAAATTGTGACCAAATTTAGTTCATGCAGGGGGAAGAATAATGGGGTGGGTATAATAATTTCAGCAGAGAAGGGTAAGGAAGTGGTGAGGGTAGGGAGGTGAGAGGGGAGTATTATTCTGATGTGGGTTATACGTAGGAAACAACTGGTGGGTATTATGCATATATGGTCCCCAAACAGGGAGGGTAGAAGCCGATAAGATTGCCTTTAGGGATGCGCTGGAGAGGATGATGGGTCAGGTGGAGG
This sequence comes from Scotoplanes globosa, assembly GCA_027575025.1. Lineage (NCBI taxonomy): Eukaryota > Metazoa > Echinodermata > Holothuroidea > Elasipodida > Elpidiidae > Scotoplanes > Scotoplanes globosa. The sequence continues at coordinate 9,361 of JAODAI010485723.1, forward strand.
AGGGGACCATGTTGTGCGTAGCGGGGGACTTTAATGCCCAAGTTAGAGTCAGAGAGTTTGGTGAAGAGGAGTGTGTGGGGAATTTCGGATGGGGTACTAGGAACAGGGATGGCAGCAAGTTTGTAGAGTTATGCCTACGCAATGGCATGGCGGTGGCCGGTTCTTTCTTCAAAAAGAGTCACAAAATATCGCACAAGAGTGGGTTACACAAGACGGAGATGGACCTATTGGTAGTTAGGAGAGGGAAATTAGTTAAACCCTGTAAGGTTTTTGCCAGGGAGCATGTTACCACGCAGCATAAACCTTTCGTTTTTGTTTTGCGGTTACAGAAGCGTAATGTGATGGAAGTGGGCCAAAAAGTGGTGATATACAAAGGGCAGGTGGCTGAAGTATATAAGGATAGGGTGACGCGTAGCTTTGCAGAGCTACATCATGAGCAGGTATGTGGGGTAGACTGTCGATTGAGAAAGAGTGGGCGAGCGTTAAGCTTGCTTTTGTGGATGGGGCAGAGGAATGTTGCGGAAGGACCTCGGGCAAGAAGCGGGGTTCGTGGAAGAAAAGCCAAATGTGGTGGACGAAGGATGTGGAGAGGGCGGTGGGAGAGAAGAGGGATGTTTGGAAGAAATTAGAAGAGGCCAGGGTTAAGAGGATACAATCGGAGTTAGCCTTACGTCACCTTTATAGACAGAAAAAGAGGGCAGCTAGGAGGGCCGTAGAAAAGGCAAGATGCGATATGGAAGATCGCATTCATAAGCAACTGGATGATGATGGGAGTTGGAAACTTATCTTTAGGATGACACGGGACAGGAAGGAAGAGGGAGTATATGTTAAGGGGAGGCAGAGTGGTTAAGGATCCGGATGGGAGGTTGGTCACTGGACAAGAATGAGGTAATTACGGTGTGGGGGAACTATTTCGGGGAGCTGTATAACCAGGGAGGAGGTGCTGATATGGATTTATATAGCACATTGAGACGATAAGATTAAGTTCGTTGAAATTTCGGACTTTGAAGTAGACTGGGCTCTGAGACGGATGAAGTGAGATAAGGCTGTGGGTTTGAACGAAACGAGGGTGGAAATGTTTGTTATTACTGGGGATGTGGGAGTGAAGTGGCTTAAGAAACTGATCAATGTGTGTTTGAGGGAGGCGAGTACACCAATGGAATAGCGGACGGGCCTGATTGTGCCTATTTGGAAGCAAAAGAGTGATGTCCATGACCCAGGAAAGTACCAGGGTATCACACTGTTAAGACAATTTTAAAGCTTTTGTAAAGCTTCTAGATAGAAGAATTAGGGCTAGAGTTGAGACTGAGATCGAGGAGGAACAACAGGGTTTTCATAAGGGGAGAGGGACAAGTGATGGGCTGTTCTTACTTAGGCAGCTCGTGGAAAAGACATTGGAAGTGAAAGGGAGTATGACATTGGGTTTTGTTGATTTGGAGAAGGCCAATGATATGGTTCCCATATAATTAGTTATGTCTACGTTACTGTAGATGGGTGTTTTGGAATCAGAAGTTATGATGTTGGAGGACCTTTATGAAGGCATAATGGATATGGTTCTGGTTGGCTCGTGGATGTCAGGAATAATTTGGGGTTAATATTGGGCTTAGGCAGGGTAGTGTCCTCAGTACACTTCTTTTCATTATGGTAATGGAAGTGATTGTCAGGAAAGACAGTATACAGAATATACTGAAAAAGCTATTACATGCTAATGATCCAGCAGTCGTTATGGATAGTAAGCAGGAGTTGCAGGAGTTACAGGAGGTGCTGGTATAATGGAAAGGTTTATTTGAGAGGTATGGGTTGCGTATAAGCATGGATAAGATAGAGGTTTCATCTGTGGGCATGCAGCGATAGGAATTGGTACAACCCTTATCGACAAAGGTATTAAGCAAAGGGATAGTTTTGTGTATCTGGGTGGAATGATTTCTGGGGATGGCCGGTCTGATGGGGATGTGGGGGGGGAGGGTGCGTAAAACGATTAAGTTGGGGCTCTGACCCGGAGAAATGTAGAGAGGGTTCTGCCAGATAGACATATTTCTAAGAAATTAAAAGGGAGGTATTGGGTATATGTGTTATCCCTGTATATATTTATAGTATCATGACAGTGGCCCTGTCAGGGGCTCAACAACATCGATTTCAAATATGTGAAAATAATTGGATGAGGAAGATTGCGGGGTTTAAGCGGATGGATAGCAGGAGGTTTGGAGGATATTCGGAAGGAGATTGGAATGAATATTAATCTTACACAGATGGTAATAAGGAGGCGCATGAGGTGGGTTGGTCATGTAGAGCGCATGGATGAAGGGAGATTTCCGAAAATGGCGATGTCACACCTTGCGGTCGGTGGAAGAGGTAGGGGTAGACCTCGTCTGAGATGGAAGGACTATGTGGAGAGGGATTTTAGAATGGAGGTGATGCAGATTGGAGGGTCATGGCTAAGGATAGAGGAAGGTGGATATTTTGTCAATGATGCGGTGGTCAGCTAGTATTTTCTTCCTCCCCCTCTTTAGGGATTCATGGGGTAGACATAGAGATAGAGAGCCTACATAGTTAAACAGTATTATGGTCAAATTTGACCTATGTGTTTTTACAGTGCACCATCAATTCACATTATAATCCAGAAATAGTATATGAAGAACAATTAATATATATATGTATTTCTTACAATATGGAACGCCAAAAGTGTTTTTATGTGAGGGCACAATCGATGCGGTGAGTGACACATTCATGTTACGAGTGACATATTCTTGTGCTGAGTAACATATTTATGTGATGAGTTGACACATCATGTAGTGAGTGCAACATTTATGTGACGAGTGACACATTTATGTGATGAGTGGTGGCACATTTATGTGAAGAGTGACACATTTATGTGATGAGTGGTGGCACATTTATGTGATGTGTGACACATTTATGTGATGAGTGGTGGCACATTTATGTGAAGAGTGACACATTTATGTGATGAGTGACACACATGGGGGCACATTTATGTGATGTGTGACACATTTATGTGATGAGTGGTGGTACATTTATGTGATGAGTGACACATTTATGTGATTAGTGCTAAGCGCGGAGGAAAATACATGCTCTATATCACTGGATGCTATACTTTCCAGACGTTTTGTGTGTCCTTAAACAGTTAATTAGTTATTTTTAATTGTGTCAATCTGTTGACCAAATTGTGTAGGCGATTACATTTTATTGAAACTAAAAATAATGTTATTGTAAATGTTGATTGGTCCCTTCCCCTGATAATATTTTAGTTAATTCGACGGTCCTTTCATGGGCAACTTTGTGATACGTTTCTTGCCTTTTGAAGTAAATAGTGTGTAGAATATGATCCTCTTAAAGTAGTTATGACAAGTATTTTTGTTAAAAACCTGGCCACTTACCAAGAAATTGGGTGTGGGGTATTAGGATAGACCAACCAGCCCACGGGAAGCAACCCTTCCCTAACTCCCCATTCCGCAGCTGTATACACATACCGAACTATACTCACTTCATAGTCATCATCACGGAAAGTAACCCTTCCCTAACCCCCCATTCCGCAGCTGTATACATATTCCTAACTATACTCACTTCATAGTCATCATCAGGTCTGATTACCAGACCAACCAACCCACGGAAAGTAACCCTTCCCTACCCCCCCATTCTGCATCTGTATACACATACCTAACTATACTCACTTCATAGTCATCATCAGGTCTGATTACCCGAACAGTATGGCAATTTGCCGTCTGACTTCTCAATTCGATATTCTAAAATGTGTAGCGTTATTGGGAATGTATGCCTAATCCGGAAGGAAACAAGTATTGGGTATTGGGCAACGATTCCGAATACTTTGACACTAGACCGTCCTATCTGTCGTATCGAAAAGCTGCAGTTGTGTATCGAAGGGGGTTAAATTTGTTTCCTGATTACTATCTGGTTGCATTGCTTACATTCCCGCGATAAACACCATTTGCGTATATATACACTTTAAAGCTTCCTTACAAATAATGTAGGGGCCCGTCACTGTTAATAATTAACATAATTATCAACCGACTGTATACTTAACGCAGTATACACACAAACTTTGGGTTAATTATTAATTAATGTTAGATACCATATAATAAGGAGAAACACAAGCGCGAAATACAGTAATACCGCTAGTTATATAAACAGTGGTCCGTTGTCATAGGCAACCTAACAAAGACTAGTAGTGATTCGGAGATTGGAATGTAACTTGAATTGTCAAGTTGTTACTAATAGTGCACACATAGGCAGTCATCATGTTAGGTAAACTTCATTACTGATTAAAATAATTTGAAGAGCCCTTCCTCGTTATTACCTTTGGTGGGCTTAGATTTAACCAGCCGCTTTACATATTGGTGACCTAGTGATTCGTTCTTATAAACCTTCTCGCAACCTGCGCTCTGCTGGTAAAAATCAAATAGTACAACCACTTTATAATATCACTTGCTATGGCAGTAAATGTTTTGCATTTGCAGCTGCCACACTTTGG
>JAODAI010485834.1:0-13857 GCA_027575025.1 Scotoplanes globosa
GTTATAGTGAATATGCCAGCACTTCCATCATGTCATCAATGCTAAATACCTTTGCTTGAACTTGAAGAGGAAACATAAGAACACCAAGTAGACTAACCCCATTTTACAAGTCAATTCATAACTGCATTGCCACAACCACAGAGCCTCTTTTATCAATCACAATAAACACTGTTCCAGGCGGAGTGTTTGCGAGGGTCACCTCCAGAAATGTATATATGGGCGTTGTCTGGACAATTAAATTACGCCTCCGAAAGCTCCGGTTCCTAACAGATACATAAATGTATGCGTAATAGAAGCGTAACTCCGTGGTCGTTCAGTTATGTATCAGCTCAGTAACAAGTTTACGTAACTTAGATACATAGCTGTTACCTAAATGTTATCTAACTGTTCTGTAAATACGACGTAACATCATTACATAACATGTTACATAATATTTACATAACAGCTTACTAACAGTTCAACTATATTTACGTCATGTTACGTAAACTTGTTACTGAGCTGATACATAACTGAATGTCTACAGAGTTACGTACTCATTACCAACATTGCTACATAACTGATATGTATTTGTTACGTAAAATATTTTGCATGGTACCGACTATCCATCTACTACCATCGACCCACATAGGTGAAACTGGAACCAATGCCTTCAATTACACTTTTTACCATTTTCAATTGAAACACTATTTCTGACTCCACCAGAAAAAAAATGTTTCAATCTCCACATTTGGAACCTGTATTGGAATATTTGACCCTATGGAGTCTAATAATTTACAGCTGCATTACGTATTACACACGCGTACAATACGTTCCCTACACTATGTGAACCTTTTACGAGGTATGCACACGGTATGTATCCATATATCCAGACATCTATAATATCTTAAACACCTGTATGAAGAACATAGTGCAACAATATGTCTGCCGCTGGTCACATTGCCATGTCCAAGCTAATGTGAAATATAATACCACATCATGTAAAATGGCCACCTGCAGCGATCTCTTTGAAATCGGCACATTCTTTAAGAGTCGGTTAAAAACCCCTCAAGTTATAAGTAGATATAAACGTAAGTGGAACTTCCAGCTTACTATATTTTCAAATTAGCCCAATCAAACATGTCCAACTATTCATGCCGAAATATTTTATATCATATTAGGCTAACAACCTATCATGTTATAACACAGGAGCATAAACTCACAACATGCTATGATACAGGGGCGTATAAAGCGTTAGACTAAGTACAGTTCCACAATTAGGCATATATATACGGCATGCATCTATTGGACATGGGTGACATGTCATTGCTATGCAGTATGTTTACTTCCTTACTTTAAGCTTAATGTGAACACAGTATCGAAATTACGACACCATCTGCACTTGAAAAGACACATACAAACTTCCAAATGCACATCATCGTTCACTTTGAAAATCCTTAGTGCTATCTCTAAAACGGGTATTTTATATCCCTCAAATAAAGTATCTACGTAGTAACGTCTTAAGTTGTCATATATGCCTTATTGATATGAAAAGCATAGACCACGCAACTCGGGGTGTATGATTTACAAACTCCCATGAAATAGGATCACGTATGTGTTGGTAAAGCGAGGAAACCTGACATTGCATCTGATCCTAGGTGACGATATACAGATTTCTCTTTCATCAACAGGACAGTTAGCAAGATGGAAACAAGTAAAAATACTGGCGCCCTCGAAACATTTTCGTATGAAAAGAGTGTATACAGTTCCGTTCGATGTGGTTGTAGACTTACATATCTCTGTTATAAATTGACACATATCTGGCTGAGGAAACCAGCCACAACAATGTTCATACAATAATGACATTAGTGACATTTTCCACTGTTCAAATGGTATTCCTATTAGAAATAAAATTGTTCACTAAAAATAAAGTTTATTCAGGTATAACAGCCCTACCTATTTAATTTCTGATACCACACTGTATACGTTAATATTCCATATTATTTACACCATGGCTATACATCAGCTGTTGGGTATCTCACTTCCAAAAATAAGATTGAAATTATAATGTTGACGTCATCCTATTTTGAGGTGGTTATATTGTACTCTTATGTACCATTAGGAGATTTCGTTGTCTTTATTTTGCATTGGGCCATGGAATACTGGGAGTTTTCCAATATGTTTGATTGGGCCGTTGCCTTACTAGCTGTCTGTAAAGATTTCTTTGTGGTATGACATACGTTAAAATAGAGGAACACGTATGGGTTTGCTGTGCTATTGCAAACAGCAAATATAGCTAGAATCCCATAGATGACCCTGTTGATCTCTATAGTGGGATTAAATATGCGGATAAGCTCAATCAGAAAATACGGCGTCTGGCATATGATGTACACACCGATAATGACGAACGTCATCTTCAATGTTCTCCACCTCGAGGTGCGCTGCCAAGATGATTTGGTTTGAAACATCCGTGACCCTTGACCCAGCCACAGACGATGTAAAATACACGAGTATGTAAAACACATGATACAGAACGGTATCAAGTAGGCAATGAATGTTATGTACGTCATGTATATCTTCCTCTTGACAACTAACTTTCTTAATCTGAAGGTGCACACAGGCGTACCTTCGCGCTCTATGGTGTGCCACACGTGTATCTGTGGCAGCGATAACAGGAATGACGCCAGCCAACATATGCCGATGACAACAAGTGCAGAGAGCTGCTTTTTGAGTGGACGAGTAACCGAATGGAAGCGGTCGATAGCGATACCCGCCAGCATGAATGATGAGGAGAAGAGGGCTGCACTTTCTATGACGTGGAAGATGCGACACATTGCATCACCAGAGTACCAGCCATCCGCTTTGGCCTCTATTATCAGCTCACCGAGAATCGGAATGAGCAGTACGCTCAGATCCGCCAGAGCCAGGAAGCAAATGTAGGTGTGGAAGCGCGTCTTGTCTCGGCGGTGATTGTAGATCCAGACGATGACACAGGTGTTCCCGATCAAACCGAGGACAAACGCGACTGACAGGGCAACAATTCGGGCAGTCGAGTCATAATGGGTCCCCTGACTGAGCGACTCGGTGGTCCAAGGGTTCAGTGTACTGTTCATGGCTGCAGACGTGGACATTGTTACCGTATTCATGTCGAGGAAGAGTTACTACAGGTCTTAACTCCAATGATAAGCTGCCTCAGGATCCTATAAAATGAAAGAAAATATGTATTTCATTAAAGGGACACGATCGGATTGGTCACGCTATGAAATCATTTTCTAGATTGGTTAACTATCTTTCAAGTTAAATGCTCTGTATGATTGGTCAAGTTACATTATAATACGATTTATTAGCGATTAATGTAGTCAGTCTGTATAATGTTCGGATACATTATAATACGATTTAATTAGCGATTAATGTAGTCAGCCTGTATAATGTTCTGATTGGTCAAGTTACATTATAATACGATTTATTAGCGATTAATGTAGTCAGTCTGTATCATGTTCTGATTGGTCAAGTTACATTATAATACCATTTATTAGCGATTAATGTAGTCAGTCTGTATAATGTTCGGATACATTATAATACGATTTATTAGCGATTAATATAGTCAGTCTGTATAATGTTCTGATTGGTCAAGTTACATTATAATACGATTTATCAGCGATTAATGTAGTCAGTCTGTACTAATGTTCCGATACATTATAATACGATTTAATTATCGATTAATGTAGTATAATGTTCGGATTGGTTATATTACATTGATAATTATTCAAAACAGTTTTCAATGATTGTTGGCGTCAGCGTATTGAATTACTGATTGGCAAAAAAACACAATACAATTTGTCAAATAAGTTTTATAATACAACATTAATAGTAATAAAGGCACGACTACGCTTGTTTAATAAGATGTCATATATATTATATGAATTCAAGTATACAGTATCATTGTAATAGTATAATATATACTGATTGACTGATTGTGTTTCCTGACCTTTTCAACGTAGTGGGTTATATGAGCCACCTAAAGCATTTGGTATACCACTTATAACCACTGAAATATAAACGGAGGTAGGACTAACATGTCAAGCATATTAATGTTCATAGTTATCTCTACGTTTTCTATTTTGAAAAAGTTCCAATTAATTACTCCATACATGCTCATCATTTACTAGACATACTGGGATTCCTCGTTTTCAATCGGAAAATGTATAAATGTTTGGGGATTGTGTGAATGATAATACTGTCTCAACTACTCAAATAAAATACTACATTTAATTGTCAAAAGGCCACATGTTTTACATGTATAAATTAAATAACTACATAATCCATTTACTGTATACAATTATGTACTTGCCGCACGGGAATGATTATCATTTTTAACAGTACCACTACGTGACGGATACCCCGCACATCAAATCCACTATACGTGACGGATACCCCAGACATTCAATCCACTACGTGACGGATACCCCCCACATTCAATCCACTACGTGACGGATACCCCGCACATCCAATCCACTACGTGACTGATACCCCGCACATTCAATCCACTATGTGACGGATACCCCCCACATTCAATCCACTACGTGACGGATACCCCCCACATTCAATCCACTACGTGACGGATACCCCGCACATTCAATCCACTACGTGACGGATACCCTGCACATTCAATCCAATCTTTGTATTACTCAGTATTAGTTAGGTTGTTGAATCACAGTTCATGTGTAGGATCAGGAGTTTAAACACTGTACTTTACTGTACAGCATATGTCATTTCCATTAACAGCTGGGGTGACCGTCAAGCTCACATATTCTGACAATCAGTTGTTCTCCGATCAGAATCGTCCGATCTATCAATACTTTTTCAATTGTTTCGATCTTCAATCCGATATAATATTGATAGTTTCTTTGAAACGTGGGTATTGTTGCAAAATAAATTTAAGGAACAAATCACTGTATGCCTATATACTTTATTATCATAAAGTGTCGAGAGTGAAACTACTCCATCTTTATTATATCACTCACCCCTTAATAGCAGCTATGTTAATGGTATTCATATCCGCTGTACAACATTAGTATCAACTGGAATATCGTGACATCACCCATTGATAACACAATCTTTGGTTGTTGGTTTCAATGTCGCAATGTGTACATGTGCCGCCATGCCTCAATCACATTTGCCACGACTGTCGCACGCTAGTGTCAAGTGGGAAACGCACCCAATATGCAATAGTCAAGTCAATTCATGGATATCACTCCTATTTTATTTCACTTTTATTTCAAGAAGTGTCAGGATACCTTTTTAAGACATTAGCTAATCTTCCCAATTGCATTTTGACGCAACAAACGGACAAGGCTATGTATGGGAAAACCGGAATGCCTGGAGTAAAACATTATGCCTGGTTATAGGCGTGTCCATCCAATTAAATTTATACGTCTGACCGGGCCGGGGATGCAATTCCGAGCGCAATGGCACAGGAGCGTAACGCTTACCACTACACCACAGTCAAGCAAGCTCCAATGCGGTTCCGTTCCAATATCATACACATATAATACAGTATGTATCGATTTGTTTCTAATATGATAGCCTTTCTACAGTATAATAAATCCAAAGTCTGGACGCCGAATATACAGAACAGTGAACCCAATTTACCATCGACATCGTATCGGCTGATAGCCCTTGGAAGCAGTATTTTATCATTAATTGGAAGCCTTAACTTAGTAACTAAATGATTGTGTATTGAGTGGGAGGACGGAGCCGTTTGAAATTGATTGTCTCGTTTGTTTGCTCTCTAATAACTTACATGTAGGATGATGACGCTGTTAATCAAGCATGGTGGCAGGAAATTAATATGTACATTGGCGATCGTTGGGGCTTGTTACTGGTAGACATATTACATTAAATCTCATCAGTTGAATTAAAGGAGTGATGCGACCTAATATAGGCATCATGATATATCAGCGGTCACGGCTCTGTAGAACTTCGTAGGCTGGTATATCTTTCTTCGGGTGGATATACTGCAACCCATGGATTCACAATGTCACGCGACAATTGAGATTGATATAACGACCATCCAATGCCCATTGATACACAATATCATAAGTTTGTAGCAAGTTCATGATGTCAATAGCACTATGATATACTCATATCTTATTTAAGCTAGATCTCTCGCACTGTATAAAGCATAATGAGAGTTGATATACTGCAGTTAGTAATATAATATGGAATATACAATGATAATAACCCATTTTATTGGACAATTGTGCATCACACATGATGTTAATTATATTGCAGCAATAAATATATGAACTCTTCAACTCAATTCCAATTAAATGTTTGTATAATATGCTTGTATTATTTATGTATGCGGAGTCCCATTGTAACTTAACCTGTGATGTATAAGTTACGGGGATCAGATAATATTCATTATTCAAACCAGTACTCTCTCTATTCTAGTAGAACTCAATAACCAAATCAACATTCACTTTTATAATGCCTTTTGCTCTGCCGGATAAATACAGATATTCTGCATATGACGTCATTTCACCGAATTTATCAGAATTATACCATACTAATGCACATTGACCAAGAAAATCACCATTGTTGTTTGATTGTGAGCAGTAGACGTAGACATAGAACATTATGTACATGCATACGTCATGTTCTATGTCTACGTCTAGCACAAACACGAGCAACCGTCAGTAGACGTAACCATAGAACATGCTGTACGTGCATACGTCATGTTGTATGTCTACATCTAGCACAAACACGAGCAACCGTAGCTAGATAAGGCATACACCGTACAAACACATTACGCATATTCATAGCCGTTACGTAACAATACATATTACCTTAGCTACCGGTATGGTTTATGACATACGTAACACATGTAGGCCTACGTAGCAGGTTACGTCATTTAGTTACACAACTGAAACCAATATGTTACGTTTATGGTACGTTACTGTTCGTTCTGGGATTGTTACATAACGCATAGTTACTACTTATGTTCCTGAGTTACATAAATGACATTGGTGACCATATCAACTCATCGCATGTCAGATTATTTGCTGACGATTGCCTGTTAGTCATGACATTACTAACGAGTCCAATGTCAAACTTCCACAATATGATTTGAACTGCTTTAGGGCAGTGGGCAGCAGTATGGCAAATGAAATTCAATGTCAATACTTGTTAGGTACTTAATATCAGAAGAAGGGAGCACACAATTATCTAGTCTCACATACGTAATGACCATACTCTAGACAATATCAGTCATATACCATAGCAGAACTACAATCTGATATGAATTGGAATCGACACATCAACAAAAAATAACAAAATCAAACTGAATGTTGTGATTTATAAGAAGACATTTTCAGATGTCCCCCCAAATATCAAAGCATCATATGTTACGTTGGTTCGACCACATCTAGACTATGCGCCAGTAGTCTATGATCGACATCATATTCATGACATAGACGGGATAGAGGTAGTTCAATGGAAAGCGGCTCGTTTCTATACAATGTGGCTGGATAACTAGGTACATGTTGTTACAGAGGCTCTAAAATCGCTTGAATAGGGCTGAATGGAACAGTTTGTTAACCCTATCTGATGGGCTATTTGAGCTCTGTTAGTCCGGGGTTTGGCTACTTATCCACCCCTAGCATACCAGGCACTGATCGCCCGAATGACTTGAAACTATGCATGCCTATGTAGCAATATATTCTACGCAACATAAAGCCATTTCCCCCAAAAAATGTTAAGAAATGTTAATGTTATGCTTATTAACATTTTATAACTATATGTCTATTTTCTTAATGTATTTCATTATTCTTTCATGATTTTCGGTATTTTCTATGTAGTCTATTGTTTTCTTTCTTTATGTATTATATTGTTCTACTTGGGGGATTTCTATTGTTTGAAATAAATAGGTTTGTATTTGCCAACAAGTTCAGCCTTAAATATTACATTTAATGTCAATTAATGTACAAATAACAGTGCTATAGCACATATTATTCGTTTATTTACTTAAGTGTACAAGTGTATGCAAACATTTCACATTTTTAAAACATACCTTTTTACAATTAATGTGACACCAACAAGGAAGATCCTACATGGACGGTTATGGGGTCAAAATGTGCGCAAGACATGAGATAAAGAGTCGTAGAAGGACAGTTTTATAATCCGCAGCGGTTGCCGTGCAACCGTAAACATGTTGAGGGGGCCATTATGCCCCTCTCCATATGGTTAAATAGGCGTTAACACGTGCCTTTAACAAATAAATTGCAATCACCATTCCAAGTTATGTAAACATGAAGACAAGGAATTGTGATGACATTACATTTGTAAAAATCCAAACAAGTGATCATCAATGCCATGTTGAATTGTTTTCTTCTAAAGACAGCAAGAAACTGGAATCCGCTGCCTTCAGAAACAACGACATATGGATCATCAACGTCATTCAAGACATGACGGTATCATAGTTTTTATATCGCAATCATGTCCTCCATTTGACATTTTGGGACTTTAAGGAGTATCATTATAGAAGTAGAAGTATAAATAACCGGTAACGTTACCCAACTGAAACGAAACTATAACGTACTGAAAGGTATGTAATTATAGTAAATAATATTGAATAGAGGTTCTGCGCGTGATGTCATGTTATCGAACTTAGAGATATTATAACATAAACTACCCTTGGTATGGACTTAACTATTGATGATTGTACGATTAATAGACGACGAATGGCTGTTGTCAATAATATCTACACCACGTGACATAATTTAAATACACGCCAAACCTATATTGTATATCGTAAGTGGGTGCATTTTGATTAACGTCATGTGACGAATATTGGTCCAATCAAATGCACATACTAATCTATATTTATGTGTTGTATAATGTGTTATATTCAACTGTCAGCATTTTATAGCGACGGTATGTATGTCCGTCAACATCAAAGTATTGTAGAAACTCATTCATGTAAATGTGTTTTGAGACAAAATATCATTTTTTTTAAGTATGCTATATTAATTAAAAGCTGGATGGAACTACCAAGTTAACCTATCTGAAATTTAATTTTAGAGAAATTATTAACATTTATTTATTAATATGGTTGAATTAAAATAAACAAGGCTCCGTGACATTGCTTAATCTATTTTTTTTTGTCGTGATATGTCGATATAAATGAATCATAATAAAACAATATTTTATTGACTTATCAGCGAGCGAAGTTGTGGACGTGTGTCAGAAAACCCATCTACTTTGTCGAATCCATCTTATTAAATCATGCCAGAAACATGAGATCATAAATCATACATCACCAAACAACTTGCCACAACGACAGACCCCTATTCTTGCAAGAATAAATACGCGTTTCTTAATTTATTGTCAGAACTTCTGCTGGTGGCCCGATTGAAACACGTTTTAAATTTTTAACACGTACTGTATATCAATATTCCTACCTACGGTGAATCGTGCACTATCTTTAGAAAATGAAATAATAGGAGGCATAAAATGAAGTGGTTCGCCTGATAAATGAAGTCCTACGTGAGGTGATGACAGTGTGGTAAATGATCATCACAATCGAAGCTCTTACCGATCCTACATCAAATGTTCTACTTAATAACGTAATCGGCTTCAGGACATGGCTGAGGCTCTTTTGATCAATTAAGTTTCAAAAAGACGAAGAACATGGATGTCTACAAGGGTGCCATAAGGACATCCCACATGGAACTGTTTCAGTGACTATTAACGTTATGTTACTTGGTATAATCTCGCCCACATTTTGTTGTTATCATAACTAATTATTATGCCGATCACAAAGGTAACTTGAAGTGTTCATTTACATGTCAGTTGGAAAGCGAATATCCATAAAACGGTTATTGGAACACCATTGTAAACACAATATAAACTATTAGTGGAACAGTGTTTTTATGGGTACGATTAACAAAAACATAGGCCTACGGGTATAATATATATTATTAGTAATTCAACTACAAATACAAGAGGATGCATATGCCTACAGTATGTCATGGTGACGCACGTCAATTCAGAAAATGACTTTCCCATGGCGTTGATATTATGCAAGTTGATAGGACAACAGTTCTCATTGTGAAGTATGCCGGGAACCAACTAAGCAACAATGGGTCTATCTTATGTAGATTTTAATAAGTTCGTCGATGCTGCAGAGACGGGATTTGTCTCAAATATGTATTGGGGGTGGGGGGAACTTTACAATGGGTGACCACTTTTTGAACATGTTATATGTTGTCGAGAACACTTTACGTGCTTTATTTAGGTTATTGTCACCAACGGGTTACGTATAAAGTAACGTTTATGCTGTGCGGCCGAATTGTGATGAAGCACAAAGCTATGTAATCAAGTTGCATACTATTTCTGTACACATTATTTAAATCCAGATATATTCAGTTATTGTTAGTCTAATGTTACGTTGTCGAATTGTTTCAATGTAACATTTTGGCATCATTTGGTAGCAGTTATTTAATTCAGTTACATATTATTTTAAATGGCAGAAGTCATAAACGATGAGTCCATATAGATACGTATACCGTTACGTAGGTCTATGGTATTATGCAACTAAAATGAAAGTATGACGTAGATATTGTGTATGAATAATGAATACTAGAATGTAGAATCCTACTGATAACACGCACCAATGCAGTATTCCCACATTGCAGTCTTTATTGGTAGGCCTATTGTGTTTGACTGTACTAAGTGTATACAAATACTCGAGTTGCATGTGGGTGTATTGTATACTGCAGTAACACCATTTAGTACATTTACACATAATTTATATCCAGATATATCCAGTTATTGTTAGTCTAATGTTACGTTGCCGAATTGATTCAAAGTAACATTCTGGCATCATTTGGTAACAGTTACGCATTGACGTGTCGTGTTATTTTATATAGCCTACACTAAATAGTAATTACACGAAGTTACGTAGTCATTACGCATGACAGTATGCATTATTTTATATAGCCTACACTAAACGGTGATCACATTGAGTTGCGTAATACTTATATAAGCCCGACATTACGTGTTATTTTATATATCATACACTAACCGGTGATCACACGGAGTGACGTAATCATTACGCATGACGTTATATGTATATACGCATGCCATCATAGTCACCAGGGTTACGTAACCATTACGCATGACAATACATGTTATTTGATATATAATGCATTAAACGGTGATCATAAAGTTACGTAGTCATTACGCATAACATAAAGTGTTATTTTATATAATCTACAATAAACTGTGATCGCATTGAGTTATGCAATCATTACACATGTCATTATACGTATCATTGTATATAACAAACACTAAACGGTGGCCATACAGAGTTACGATAATCATTATGCGGGACATTACGTAACTCAAACAAAACTGTTAGGTAAAACGGGGGTATAATTTAAACAAAACTGTATATAAATACTGCATATTACGTGGATGTAGACCCCTAATTAGCAATGCTAATACTGCATATTACGTGGATGTAGACCCCTAATTATCAATGCTAATATTGGTATATATACGTGGATGTAGACCCCTAATTATCAATGCTTATATTGGTATATATACGTGGATGTAGACCCGTAATTATCAATGCTTATATTGGTAGACATCTGACGCTCCAGCTCAGTCGACTGTGCTTATTGGTGATCAATTATTAAGTTCATCAGTGTAAGTTTATTGACCGATAAACCAAATTCATGGATCGATAAATCACGTTTTTCGATTCGATAAGCCAAGGTTCTCGATTCGATTATCTTAAGTTTGTCGACGAAAAAATGGATTATCTAATTTAACACAGTCGTCTGCTCTAAATGTACACATCATTTGGTCTTGCCGTATACGTGTGGCTCTCTGGCACAGTCGTCTGCTCTAAGTGTACACATTATTTGGTCTTGCCATATACGTTTGTCTGTCTCTCTGGCACAGTCTTCTGCTCTAAATGTACATATTTACTCGGGTTTCCTGTCGGTCATTTAGGTGCAGGAAAATCCTTTTAGTATATTTGTACAATTATCCCTCCAGATCCACATTCAGAAGGTGCACGAACAAGAGTTTAGACTCTCCTCCAACTCTTTGATTCAAGTTGCAGGAATCACTGATAAATCGGGAGAGTTCTCATCTAGGATCAATTTATTAATCACAAACTGGAACATGACCAGTGACGTATTATTATATCCTCGAAAGGTCTCTTACAATTGGCTAATACATTTGGTGATACTCTATATAAACAGTGACGTATTACTTGAAAATCAAATCACTCCACACTCATATTAGGGTATATAAATAATGTATTTTACAATTGACTAATACATTTGGTGATACTCTATATACACATTGACGCATTACTTGCAAATCAAATCACTCCACACTCATATTAGGGTATAGAAATTCGGCTAATATTTGTTGTCAGTCTTTATTATAATTGGTTCGCTGAACAAAAATAATATCTGAGTACTATCTTTACTACTCCAACCGAAAATATAATAATCAGTTTTTCTGGAAAAGTAATTCTGCTTGATGGATAGCTTTAAGAAATATGATGATTTCACAAAAGTACAGGTAACAGCGGACTCCCAAGACACATACCATTTAATTAACTGATAACAGTTTCCAACAGTTTCAATCCTAGTATTTAGCAATCCGTCAGCAAGTTTATAGGTAAAGTAATCATACACCACACAGGCAATTTGGAGTCTTTTTCTAAATTGATATTCGTCAAAATGAAGGACATGCTCAAACATTGATGTAGTCAAGGATGTTTCATGTTGGATATATGCCACAAATTTGTTGAATATAGTGTATTAACTTTAAAGTTGTGAGTTTTAAATTGTATTGACATACGGATCTACACCGATATGAGACGTGAGAAAGTAGAAACTGTGGCGTGTTCATTCCATACTTACTATAACGGTACATGCTGTGTACGACTGACTGATGGAAATATCATGGGTATTCACATAAGTGTTAAACATCCCATCGGCACAGCTACTTTACAGGTGATTGTTTGATGAAGGATAACTTAGGCCCACATGCCGTCCAATTTCTAAATTAGGTCAGTTTCGATTAATATATTTTGAAGTTCTACCACCTTCAACGGCCGGTTATTGAAATGGTGTATACTGATTGGTCAACATGGATTGAGTGTTAAGCTCTCAAATAAAATTTAAAATGGCTACCATCGAAAATCGTTATATCCTTTAAAAACACATGATATTCCTTTTTGTATAGCCATAACATTTAGACAAACCACTTTAGAGTAGAGTTTTTGTCATAATATTGACATAAATTGTTATGTCATTTAAGTTTATATTTAATTTTAGCCCCTATGGCGCCATAGTAACAATTTATTTAATAGAGGGCGCTTTTCAATTTTATTTTCTTGTTTTCACGTGGTCTTTTCGAAATGTAAGTAAAAGTTTATTTTTTATATAATAACAAAGATGGGCTAAAGATGAAGAGAATAATTTTGGTTCGAGTGTCAAGCTATCAAATAAATTTCGAATTGTCCGCCTTCGAAAATCGTCATAATCTTAAAAACGTAATGTGCTTATTTTCTTGCCACAAACTTCCACTTTTGAGTAGGTATTATGTTATAATTTTCATATTTATTTAATGTTATGTAACTTTGGCTTTAATAATTATTGTCCCTACAGCGCTGTAGTTACAAATTAACACTAAATTGAGGGCGCCCTTTAAAACTATTTTCTTAATTTTAGGACGTCTTTATTGGCTTCTGTAGTTGTACTATAGTTGTACCCTCTAAAAAGTACCTATTCAAATTGAATAGTTTCTCTTCAAAAGGGACACTGAAGAGTTTTCCTCATCAAATTTTCG
>JAODAI010485945.1:0-13854 GCA_027575025.1 Scotoplanes globosa
TCAGTTCAATGGGGTGTAGATGGAGAGTGGCATTTAGGATGTAAGCTAAGGTAAGTATATGTCTATGATGTGAATATTAAATTCACAAAATATTAATTTTGTAAGAAAAAAACAAGACAGTATAGGACTAATGTTCGGTTGATTTGCAATAACAGTGGTATATGAAAGGGAACTGGACAGCACATATATGTGCTGGCAGCAGCAACGTTCCAACAGCTGTAGTGTTATAGGGATTGGGGTTATAATTGAAATTGTCGTAACATACATGTTTTGAGGAAGGATGAGTTCCTTCCCCTGAGATAAGGCGTTGTATTTCAAGGTAGATGGACGAAGGGGACGACGTCGACCAAAGAAAATGTGGAAAATCAGTTGGAGGAGGAGCTGAGGAAGGTTGGGCTAAGGAAGGAAGATGCTCCCAAACAGGTTGAGATGGCGGAATGGTAAAAGGGTGATTGCTGTAAGAGTAAGGTGATTCCGGTCACCTCCGAACTTCGGAGACAAAATCGGATCAAAACTGGACCGATGATAATGATGATAGATCTGTCGGAATATAGAGCTGTAAAACATATGCAGGGTGTCCACCTAAGCCTACATAATCAAAATTGGCGCATGCACACGCTATATTGGTCTACAGACGTCCTTGTGAAGATATGATTGAATTATTTAAAATTCTTACTAAGAAGTATGACAAGGACATCAGTGACCGCTTTCATTTACGCAAGGATACAACTACACGTGGATACAGTTATAAGAAGAGTAGATGTAGAACAGCTATTCGAAAGTATTTCTTTACAGAAAGAGTTACCTACATTTGGAACAGTCTACCAGTCAACGTTGTCAATTCACCCTCAGTCAGGATATTTGAGGCTAGGCTTGATGGCTTTTGGAAATTCCAGCCCCAGAAACTTAACCATAAAGACAATATTTTGTACACGTTCAATTATTCACAATACATCTCCGTGAACTATCCAGAGTATAGATCAAATTATCTGGACCAGGAGCTGACAGGAGAGGCCCTAATACCATAGCACCTAGACGTCAGAAGAGGATCTGTAAGTATCTTACAATTTCTCATGATAAAATTAAAACACTTCTCCCTTAATTAATTTCCAATAATGGTCCGTCCTCATGGTATCCATTAGTAGATCAATGTATGTCCGTCTATAACATTGGTGGATGCGCAGCTTTCTCGTGAATTGTACAGACGCTACGAGTCACAAATGTCTTGGAACATGCTCGACATTGAAATGGCTTTTCCCCAGTATGCATCCGCTCATGAATTTGACATTCGCTGTAGCTGACAAACGCTTTGGGACAGTAGTGACAGCTGTAAGGTTTCTCTCCCGTGTGTCGACGTTCATGAATCTTGCAGTCTCGTTTTTGCTTGAAAGTCTTTTCACAGAATTTGCAAGAAAGCCGATTACCAGGAGCAGAATGGGTTAGTATGTGTTGATCGAGCAGGGTCGTAGTCATAAACCATTCGTCACAAACATTACACTTAAATCTACAATCCAGTGAGGATGCTGGAGACACACTGTCGGCACTAGCATTCGCAAACGGCATTACTGGACCGATCAATTTATGGCCAGAAGATTTAGGAAGACAACTTCTACCGGCGGCTGTCGGGCGAACTCTCTGAATTTGAAAACCTACAAAATGAAGAACAGAGAAGAACCAAACGTAAAGGTCTTGACCGCAATCTAACTATTAAAATGCAATGAGAATACTCTACAATTTATATGTAGATTTAGATTGATGAGAGTATATTGTCACAGGAGAATAACACTGTGCCACAGTCTGTCCACTTTTGTCAAAATTGATATTTTGTTGAGAGCTACTTTCTGCATAAGAAATGAAGCAAAATAAATAAATAAAAAAGGTTTCATTTCAAATTGTATTAAAGTGAAATGTACATGTCCAAATATTTTCCTCTGTGTAATGATAAACTGTCCCATGATTAACTGTCCTCTGGAATAGTAAACTGTCCTACTGTATATCCTAAGACTGTTTTGCATTTACTAAATACAAATTATGTAATATCTGTTGAAAATAAAACTGTCCTAAGTCCATTTAAGACCCCCCCCAAAAAAAAAAGGGGGGGGGGGAGGAATTGCACGGTTGACATAATTTAAAATTGACATTTATACTAAGAAATGATAACAATGCCTCAGTTGTAGTTCAATATTCACTGTTTTGTGACCAAATAATATTTTAATTGTAATTGTTTCAAAACATAATTTTTTACATATCATTTTGTTCTCCTGCGAAGATAGCGATTGTCGATTGTTGAAATATCAGCCCAACATGAAGTCCCTAATTGTACTGCACATTGTAAACAAACATTCCCTTTGAATGAATGATGGCCATCTATATAGTATAATCAACAAATTTGCAATGGCAAAAGAAAATTAAGTTGCAATATTTAATGAAACAATTTCAAAGCACATTTCATGTACCCTTATTAAATTCAGGTAAACCAAATGTATAATAATCTGGCCATGCTTTACAGAACATGATGTACACGGTATGTGAGGCATATGCACCTCTCAATCTTGTGGTGGCTACATTCCCTGTTCCTTGTGGATACCTGGTCATATATACTCCACGCCCAACACGTATGATGACACATTCAGGGTCAGTCACTGTACTTCATGTGGCTCTCAGTAATTGTGGCCACTGTAGAACCTTAATGTGTAGTTAAACCGCATCCAGTTATAATTAACCTATCTAGCACTATATAACCTCTGTGTTTATGTGTCGTTAGGAAATTATCTTTCTCGTGGACGTCGGATGGAGTACCAACTCCTCTATAATCGCTCAACTCTCACCAGTGGCTTCCAATAATTGTCTGCTTGGCAGCCTGGTAACTATGTTGGTTTGTACGCTAAACCTTGTGAGGGGAACGTACATCGGATGAGGGCTTAAAATGGTTGTCCTGGATCAAGATTACATGTCACGTTATTCTAGTCTGGCCATCTTTTCAAAAAGAGTAGAGAGTTATCCCGGATGGACATTCCTTTTATTGGTTTGTTGGTTATGTTAAAACATTGAATGGTAAGTTGAATACATACATGTATAACCAATCTGGCACTAATATACTGTAACCTCGATATTGATGTGCCGTTAAAGGGTAAGTGTATGGAATATGCTTCCTTCCTTCCCAGTGTCATATCTACACCACAGCAAAAATATCTGCCAAAAGTAATTGAAACAGACCTCTTTACAATACCTTGATGTAAAACAAGATGTATCAATCTGTATCCATTCTTGTAGGCTTATGAGAAAATAATATCACCTTTGAAAGCAACTGACACAAAAATATTTTTGCGGTTTAATAAATCTTTCCAGAGAAGCTTAATTGACCAAAGTAGGCCTATACAGTATTATTCAAGCATGAATCAAGGCCAGTCTTCTCGGGAATGACTTAAGTATAAGTATGTAGATAGTCCAATATTGAATACATAAATTTATGGTGGCTCAACATAAAATTTATATTTGCACTAAGATCTAAAGTTGCTTCATTGAATAATTTATGTTTAGTTCATTTTTAATAACTGCTAGTGTTTGGATAAATTTATTTATTTTCCCACATTCATATAGACTAATATATTGTAATAATTATATATGTGGAAAGAGGTCTGGGAAAAGTAGAACTTCTACAAAGCAGACCACCTTTTACCAGAAACACAATAAATGATTATATTATCCCAACTATTCCTTATAATTACTGACTTGTACTTAACAAAATGATAATTATATACTTCTAGATTGAAAGAGTATTTGTATAATTGTGTCCATCCAAGCAGACACATGTTCCAATCAGAACATTGGGGATTGATGCAAACTGCTTTCAAACGATTGCTCAATTTCTCCCTTAACCCCTTTAGCGCTAAGTTCATTTTCAACAGTGATTTTATGACACATAGTACACATGCATGCAGGTGCTCATCAGTAAAGCCTACATTCATGTCTGTTTACAACATCGGTGGATGAACATCTTTCTCATGATTTGTACAGAGGGCACGTCTCACAAATTTCTTGGAGCAAACTCGACATTGGAATGGTTTCTCCCCAGTGGGTCTTCGCTCATGAATCTGACAATCAGCATAAATAACAAAAGCTTTGGGACAGTAATGACAGCTGTATGGCTTCTCCCCTGTGTGTCTGCGTTCGTGAATTGTGCACTGTGTTTTTTTCTTGAAAGTCTTTCCACAGAATTTGCAGGAGAGACGATTAACGGGAGCAGAATGGGTTAGTGTGTGTTCATTGAGCAGGGTCTTTGTCTTTAACCATTTGTCGCAAAGGTTACACTTAAATCTACAATCTAGTAAGGATGCCGATATACAGCGGTCACTTCCGTCCTCAGAAGTTACTTGACCGGTTGTTGATGTATGTCCAGACGGAAACTTCTGAAGGTGACCTCTCTGATTTCTAAAGCCTACAAAATGAAGAGCAGAGAAGAACCAAACATAAAGGTCTTGACTGTAATCTATCTTTTAAAATAGACAATGAAAATACTCTATTTCGTGGTTACATGTAAATTTAGATAGATGTGAGAAGTCATTAACAAAATATAAACAAATCCACATTGTAAGCAAACATTCACGTTTGACGTATGCAACCTTAATACCTAGCCTAATCCACCATTTATGAATGTATTGTAAAAGAAACATTTAATAAAAAAGGTAAAAAACACATTTCATATACCTATGGATAAGAAAATTCATCTCTCCAAAAATTAAATGTACAACCCAGCACAGCAGCTACTTTGGAAGGTATAAAACATAAGATGAATGTTGGATGTCATTAAGCCAGCCCTAGCATAAACCCATGCGTGGTTACAGAACATGGGTATATCAAGTAATAATTAGGTATGTTTTTATGTATATAATGTTATGTCACAGCCCCATAAAATAACTACATGCTACGTGCCACGTTTCACTCGACGAAAATGTGTTCAGTAAAATATATGCGGTCTAAGGGATTACTAGATATAAGTAACTTCTGATCAACCCACACTACATACAATATATGCTGTCCAAGGGATTACTAGATATAAGTAACTTCTGATCAACCCACACTACATAAAATATATGCTGTCTAAGGGATTACTAGATATAAGTAACTTCTGATCAACCCACACTACATACAATATATGCTGTCTAAGAGATTACTAGATAAAGTGATAAACTCACACTATCTACGACCCATCATGTACTACTGGCTCAAGCTAAAACTAATTGATACAATATGTACCACCCCCACCCACCATTCCGTCCGCATGGTGACTATCCGTATGCCGTGTCCGTTTATAACATTGATGGATGCGCAACAAATTTCTCTTGATTTTTACACAGTCTATGTTTCACAAGTTTCCTGGAGCACACTCGGCATATTGGAATGGTCCCTGCAGGATGTGATCGCTCATGAATTTGACGTTCACTGTAGTCAGCAAATACCTTAGGACATTAATGACAGCTGTGTGGTTTCTCTCCTGTATGTGGATGCACATGAATTCTGCAGTCCGACTTTTATCTTGAAAGTCTTTCCACATAATTTGCATGAGAGCTAGCTCAATCCCACAAGCAGAATGGGTTAGTGTGTGTTCATTGAGCATGTTCGTAATCCAATACAAGAAGGCATGGCTACTGCAAATTGTATTAAGCAAACATTCTCATTTCATGTATGTCAACATAATCAACAATTTATCAATGGTAAAAGCAAGGTACATTGCATTATTACAAAGGGAACTCGCCAATGGCCACTGAAAGGACTATTTCAGATAATCTAGCAAATGCTAGTCACCAATAATCAAACATTAATGTAACGTCTATGATTGTGGACTACAGATGGGAAGCTATGTAGTCTCAAAACTAGAAAACAAATTTTAATATTGGAGCCATATGGATTTGAGCCAGGGAACTCCTGATTGAAAGGCAGTACCGGGGGTTGATCTCACACTTTTGGCAACAAGCTAAAAATAGCTAGTACCAATATTTTCTACAAGTTAAATTGAACAACGAACTAGCTTCAGCAAGGGATACACTGATACAATAACAATTGTACTTCCTAAAAACTGCTTGTGCCATTATTTTCTACAAGCTAAATACAAACTTCTACAAGCAATTAGCTTGTAGTGTGCAGACACATATTTTTATACACCCCCAATATTAAGTAAACGACTCAGCGGGCCAAAAACACATTTACATAAAAAATAAATATGAAAATCGTGTAGACCATGCTATAAACTTGTGACTACCGAACATCAATGGGTACATGTATATCAGTCATCCATGGTGAGTTCTAGAAAATGAGAGTCACAGATGTACAGTATGTATGCGCTACATGTTTAAACCAAAGAGAAAGTGGTACCGGTAAGTAAAATAACATACATTTATTTTCATTTGTTTAAATTGTTTTTGTTTCTTTCCATCTTCCCTTCCTCCTCTATATGGATGGTCAGTGAGAGGACCCCGGTCGGTGGGAGGACGGCGGTCGGACGGTGGGAGGACAGCGATAGGGAGGACAGTGGTCGGTAGGACGGTGCGAGAACGCAGGCTTACACCCGGGGGATATCTTGATACAGGGCTCGAAATAACAGCAGAAAAGGGCAAGGCCAAAATAGCCTGAAAATCAGGGCACACTGTTTAACACCCCATACCACAGCAAGTCAATGGAAAATTTGGCCTTCGGTGTACATTTATTTTGAAGGGTATCAAGGCCAAAGTGAAGGGCACGGAGGCCATGGCCTTCGGTGCCTCCGGTTATTT
This sequence comes from Scotoplanes globosa, assembly GCA_027575025.1. Taxonomy (NCBI): domain Eukaryota; kingdom Metazoa; phylum Echinodermata; class Holothuroidea; order Elasipodida; family Elpidiidae; genus Scotoplanes; species Scotoplanes globosa. The sequence continues at coordinate 6,771 of JAODAI010485945.1, forward strand.
CGAGCCCTGTTGATACCTCTTTCTAATTACCACACACATGTATGCAGTGTATAGTCTCCTTGATGTAAACTGTAACATTGAAGTCCACAAATGTTGAACCACCAGTCTTTGAAGTCTCACACAATCAATTAGACTTCGGCCAAGTCCAAGTCTTTCTAAATTACAAGTTGGGTCAAATCCACTGAAATTTTTTCTATGTACAATTTGCGGATATTTTATTTGTGAAAGAAGTTGTTGATAAATGGAAACAATAACTCTTGATTACATTTACCAAAACATCAGAAATTATTTATTAATTACAGCAATTACAAAGTAAATCTGTTCGTTCTAGTCCTATATTTAAAGATACATATATTAAATCGTGTAGACTTAATTGTCATGAGAAAATATATGTTCTCTGTAAAGCAACTGATAAATATTTTTTAACAATCACTGGCTGTGAACAATACATTTAAAGGTAACTTGGCAAAACATAAAACTTGGTTGCAAAACTGAGAGAAAATATTTCTATTGTACCTGTACCCTGTAATTATTAATGTTTTCAAAAGTAGAATCCCAAAAATAAGTTGGATGAAGAAATAACTTAAGGCAGTCTTTTTAACATATTAACAGTATTAAAGCCTATGACAATTTAAAAACAGCTATATTGACATACATATATAATGTAATTTCTACAAGCAATTACAAATTCTACTGGCAATTATCTTGTGCAAGATTTCAAACATACTACTTCCGTACGCACATGATGCATGGTAAATTTGTTTTCATAATATCAACGTAACCACCCATGTCCTCTACTAATATCCAGGGCATGTCATAAAATGACAATCCAATTAAATATATTATGCTAACTTTCTGACTTTAATCCTGTATAAACAGCTCCACACTTCTTGTCCAATATCAGCCCCTGGTTTTATTAATTAGCATCATAGCCTACACTGTACTGTGCCCATGGTTTCAGAACTTGGCCAATTATAATAGTTCTTGGTGCAAATTAATGTACAGTCCTATATATGTGATCTGGTGCATGTAAGTGGCCTGGAGGCAGCACGCACAGATTACATTGTGACAATACAAGTCTGTTTACACAATACAGCAGCATGCATGACTGCAGCTTTGCCAGTATGAATATATATATAACACCTGGGTGAAATTTGAATATCATGCATGTCCTCTACAGGGTTACAATGTTGGGTGAGAATTTTAATGAGGCGATTCATGCATATTATGCCCATTTCTTATCCTGTGGCCCGACCATCCATTTTGTCTATATTATGGTGGAGCGCCGTGGGATGGTTGAAGAAATCAACCATTAGGAACTGCTCTCCTGAAATATTGCAATCTCAACTAGCGTTGGAGCCTACCACTGCCGGATAGAAAGTATTCAACTACACTGTAGTCTTTTATTTCCCCAAACCACAGCTTTCAAGCTATAATCCCTGGAGGCTATTAAACTGTTAAGTTAATTATGTCCAGCTAGGCTTAGCTACAATTTGCATATCAGCAGTTAATACAATAATGTGCATATAATGCAAGAATGTATCCACAGATCTGTTAATATTGTGTATCTTGCTGCTGGGAACGAGGGAGTGATGGTGGACATTATTTAGGCCATCCTATATTAGAGAATGACACTAAATCTGTTAGAACTTAGTACTTTGTGCTTAGTTAGTGTATTGGGCAAAATGTTTTTAGGAGACGGTCTTGTAATAAGAGAGTCCTTCGATACATGTTAATAGTAAGTTGATATAAACTGTACATAGCTGACTATCACAAGGAATAATTATAGAAACGCATGCACAACAGTTGTGTAGCAGTACAGGTACAACATCAATTTGGTCCCTCAAGCTAGGTATAAATGTATGGGTAACGCGTCTCATCGAAAGTTCATTCGCTGTACATTGTTCAGTTCAGTTTTATAATAACAGTAGTTGTGTCTTCACTATCAATGTTGCATACATCTAAACATGTTCCTATTATAAAATTAGGGGTGATCAACAAGCAAATTATTTATCAAAATCTAATAACAAAATTAAACAAGTTAGGCTGTAAATGTTCAGTACATTATCTATAGTGGTTTTGTGCAGCTGACAGATCTGTTCACAGTAATCTATGATTACCGACCATAGCGAAAGCCGAGTGCCAACCTGTTTGTTTGTTTGTTTATGACATTGACGGATGCATAGCTTTCTCGTGGCTTGTACAGAGGGCACGTCTCACAAATTTCTTGGAGCAAACTCGACATTGAAATGGCTTTTCCCCAGTGTGTGTTCGCTCATGAATTTGACAATCGGGGTAAATAACAAATCCCTTTTGACAGAACCGACAGCTGTATGGTTTCTCGCCAGTGTGTCTTCGCTCATGAATTTGACAATCGCCGTAGGTTACAAATGCTTTGGGACAATAATGACAGCTGTATGGCTTCTCTCCTGTATGTCTGCGTTCATGAATCGTGCAGCTTGACTTTTTCTCGAAAGTTTTTCCACAGAATTTGCAGGAGAGCCGATTGCCGGAAGCAGAATGAGTGAGTGCGTGTTCAGTGAGTAGGATCTTCGTCTTAAACCATTTGTTGCAAAGGTTACACTTAAATCTACAATCCAGTGATGATGTCGATGCACTGTGGTCATTTCCGTCCTCCGAAGTTACTGGACCGGTTGATGTATGTCCAGACGAAAACTTCCGAAGGTAAATTGTACTGGCAGTCATCGGACGACCGCTTTGAGTTTTCAACCCTACAAAATGAAGAGCAGATAAGAACCAAACATAAAGTTCTTGGCAGCAATCAACCTCTCAGGCAATGACAACTATTTAATGGTTACAACTGTGTCTAGATTAATGTGAGTTAAACTAGTGATTATACAAAATATCAACATATATCCACATTGCAAGAAAAAATATAGATTTCAGGTATCATATGCAACTTTTTAAGCTTAATCAATCATGTTTGCATGGCAAAAGCAAAGTATATTGCAATAATGCATAAGAAAGTTCAGAAATACACTTCATACACCTCTTGTGAAAGTTAATCACCAGAACAGCCAAAAGTACAATCCAACACAGCTGCTTTTGAACAAATATGCTGGTAAATAAAACATCACAGAAATGTTGGGATAGAAACCCTGCTATAAAGCCCATCATTAAAGAACATGGGTATACAGTAGGTCAGTCAAAGGATGGGCATTTTCTGTTTTGAATGTTACAGTGAAGTAAAAGCCTGATAAGCTGCATGTGTACGCCATGTTTGGTCCAAAGATAATGTCGCCAGTAAAATATCTACCACCTAGGGGATTACGAGATACTGTATCGGTCTCTTTTGATTACATCTCACTAATCTATCAATAGTTCAAAGATCAGAGCTCTGCTGTGGTTTGTCAATTGATGGTTTTCATTTATACGATTGAAGGTTCCAGCTAGGTCTATTTACAGTTAGAAAAGTAGTGTGTATTTATATGTGATGCATCATGACATATCGGGTATTATGTCGGCCCTGGGCCATGTTGCGATAGTGGTGTTAAAAGAAAGAGAAGACCAGTAGCTTTACTGTGGTACCCAAATCAAGAAAGTATCAATATTCTAGCTTATTTAAGTTTTTTAACAAAATAGCCCATATTCTATTGGACTTAATTGCGATATATGAGGAAACTCCTCATATCTGAAAATGGAGACTATTATTTTGTAAGTCGCCCAGGAGACCAATTGTGCGATATTCGACCCAAAGAAGAGGGTTTATAAGTAGACTAATTCCGGATTTTTTTTAGGATTTCGCCCCCCTTGGACAAATTTTAAAGTAATTTAGCATATTATATAGGGCATATGCAAACATTTTTTTCCAAAATGAAAAAAAATATGCTCAAGGGGGGCGGTCTCCCCCGCCGCCCCCCCCCCCCATGGCTACGCGCCTGGTGCATCACATATACTTAAAGTGGTGGAAACTGTGATCAAGCCCATAAAGGGATAGGGAGATGATTTCTTCAGCATCCAGGCTATATTAGTGACAGATAGATATAGATTAAATACATTCATGTCCCATTCAGGGTTTATAACGAAACAAACAAATAAAAGGAATGACCATTCGGGGAAAAACTCCCTACTTTTTGAGAAAAGATGGCCAGATTGGGGTAACGAGACAGGTAGTCCTGCGCCGGGACCAAAATTTAACGTCCTCATCCAAGAGTGCCCATCACGTTTAGCCTACGGGCAGACATCCGGGTGTGACTGCTGTCATGTATACTGCGGTACCGCCATGCACAGGTAGCTATGGGAGCCACTGGTGAGAGTTGACCGGTTGTGGAGGACCAGTTTTAGCAATAGATCCGACACAGATGTAGCAAATACAACAGCAATTAGGTATTACCTCTCATAAACATCCGAAACACCCCAAAAGAGTCAAGTTTCACAAATCAAGACTCTTGCATTTAATTATTGTACAGGCTTATCATCGAGAAAACATATTCTCTGAAGCAACTATTCATAACATATTCTCTGTTTATGGGTCAACACATTTTTCAAGCATGCATCAAGCAAGACCAATCTTTTGGGGAATGCCTGATGTCAGTACGTAGACAAACTATCAATTATGAAACTAGTCACACCTTATTTGCTTTAGTATATCAAGCTTACACAGAACTTAAGTGGAATCTATATCTGTATGAAATTTCACAAATATTATGCCTACATACTTTGTATCAATAAAACTGTCAATAATTCACAGTATTATGCTTAATGTTAGTTGATTTGTAATAGCAGTGGTATTGTAACACATACGCACGCATGTTGTCCTCCTAAGCCGAATTATAAAATTGATGCATGTACATGTATCTTAGAGTTTTTCATGATAAGATTAAACATTACACGCTTTTCATTTCCAATAATGGTCCATGCGAATGGTATCCATTAGTAGATCAACACAAGTCTGTTTATAACACTGGTGGATGCGCAGCCTTCTCGTGATTTGTACAGATGTTGCGAGTCACAAATTTCTTGGAGCACACTCGACATTGGAATGGCTTCTCCCCAGTGTGTCGTCGCTCGTGAATTTGACAATCGCCGTAAGTGACAAACGCTTTGGGGCAGTAATGGCAGCTGTATGGCTTCTCTCCTGTATGTCGACGCTCATGAACCTTACAGTCTCGTGTTTTCTTGAAAGTTTTTCCACAGAATTTGCAGGAGAGCCGATTACTGGGAGCAGAATGGGCCAGTGTGTGTTCATTGAGCAGGGTTGCAGTCTTAAACCATTCGTTGCAAAGGTTACATTTAAATCTACAATCTAGTGATGACGCTGATCCACAGAGGTCACTTCCGTCTTCAGAAGTTACCGGGCCGGTTGATGTATGTCCAGACGAAAACTTGCGAAGGTGAAGAGTACCGGCGGTCATCGGACGACCGCTTTGAATTTGCAACCCTACAAAATGAAGAGCAGAGAAGAACCAAACGTAAAGGTCTTTACCGCAATCAATCTCTTATAATATACGTTAGGCAAAGACAACTATTTTGAGGCTACAACTAAGTTTAGATTGATGGTGAGTAGTGATTATACAAACTATCAACATATATCCACATTGCAAGCAAACATTTCCTTTTTATTTCATGTACCGTATGAAACTTTAATAGTTTAATCAATCATGTCCGCATAGCAAAAGCAAAGTATATTGCAATATTTAATATTTTAGTTAAGAAACACACTTCATATTGTGAAAGTAAATCTCTAGAACAGTCGAATGTCCAATCCAACACAGCTGTTTTAGAACAAGTATATATATGCTGGTATAAAAACATCACAGAAATGTTGTGATATAAACCCTGTTAAATCCCATCGTTAAAGAACATGGTTATATTAGGTTAGTCATAGGATGGGAATTTTCTGTTTTGAATGTTACAATAAAGTAAAAGCCTGATAAGCTGCATGTATATGGCCATGTTTGGTCCAAAGAGAATATCGGCAGTAAAATATCTACCGCCTATGTGATTACTAGATACTGTACCGCTCTTTTTTTACTACTTCACACTATGTAGGCCTACAATCTGTCAATATAGTTCTACAGGGCTCGAAATAACCGGAAGGCCATGGCCTCTGTGCCCTTCACTTTGACCTTGATGCCCTCCATAATAATTGTACACCTAAGGCCAAATTTTGCATTGACTTTCTGTGCTATGAGGTGCCCCATTCTGGGTTACAACTGTCTGCCCAGGTAATCTGGCCATTTTGACCTTGCCCCTTTTGATTCTTATTTCAAGCCCTGGTTCTAAGATAAGCTGCTGTGGTTTGTCAAGTTTTCATAATAAGATTTAAGGCAGTTCCAGCTATATAGGTCTTTTTACAGTTAGCAAAGTAGTGTGTATACTTAAAGTGGTGGAAACTGTAATAAAGTCCAGAAAGAGAGAGAGATGATTTCTTAACGGCACGTCAGCATCCAGACAATACATCTATAGGCTTAATAATTATATTCAAGTCCCATTCAGGATTTTATATAATAAAACAAACAGATAAAAGGAACAACCATCTGGAATATCTCCCTACTCTTTGCAAAAAGATGGTTAGGCTTGAATAACGAGATAGGTGGCCATGCGCCAGGACCGCCATTTAACGTCCTCATCCGATGGGTGCCCCCTCAACAGGGTTAGCTTACAAAGAGAGATAGTTATCACGAGGGTGACCGCTTCAGGCCTGAATCACTGCCATGCAGACAGCTACTGTATGTGAGCCACTGCTGAGAGTTGAATGCATGGCTGTGGAGGACCAGTTTTAACAATCCATCAGACAAGGATGAATGCATGCGGTTAACTACTACAGTAAAGTACTACCTCTCATTTGTAAACCCCCCAAAACACACCAAGAAGAGAGTCGTGTCTCACACAATCAAGACTCTTGTTAAGTTGTATTAATTCCTGTAGTAGGCTTGTCAAGAGAAAACATGTTATTTGAAGCAACACACATATATTTTTGGGGTTTGCGGGCCTTTAAGTTTGAAAATCGAAGGCAAGCTAAAAATGACTCGCCTAGATTGAGCGAGGCGAGCTATTTTTGACTCACCTAAATTGAGCGAGGCGAGCTATTTTTGTCTTATTAAAAATAGCTGATTTTTGG
>JAODAI010486056.1:0-13849 GCA_027575025.1 Scotoplanes globosa
GAGGATTATGAACATGGCTAGAAATTTGATGTCTTAAAAAGTCTCTTTTTAATGTAGTTATAAGAGATCTCACAGTAAGACAGTGTTCAAGAAAAAATCTTTATGCACGGTGAGTTTAGACCCTTAACGCCTGTATTTTGTAAAGTTTGCGATATTGATAGCTCGAATTAGTATTGAATGTTAATATTGATTCACTATTTCGAAAATTAGTATTAGTTATTATTTTGTATATTGAAATGAAAATACATATTTAAAAAAATATTTAAATATAAAATTGAACTGGTTTATACTGATTTATTTTCACCACTTATTATTCATTATTAGCCATAGGATATTCAAGTTCTAATTTGAAGTGTATACCTAACGAATAAGTATTTTATTATTTTATTAGATATAAACGATTGCAGTCCAGATCCATGCCAAAACGGTGCTACTTGTACAGATGAAATCAATAATTACAATTGTTCATGTGCACTTGGCTATGAGGGCAAAAATTGCACTGTTGGTAAGCATTCCATACTTAATTATATGTGAATTTGTATTGACCGTTTTTAACAATAAGACTCAACATATATTTACTAAAGAAGTTTACAAACGTGATATTTCAATAGCTAATATAATATATATCACACATGTCAAATACTTATTTGTTAGCTCTATAAATTATTATTATAGATCCTTAATATATGATCGCAATTTGGCGATGATACCTCGGATTAGTTTTGAATGCTAATATTGATTCACTATTTGCCTAAATTAGTATTAGTCTTCAAACAGGAACAAGATCACGCAGCCAGCCAACAGTCACCCTATTCCCAAGGCTACCAGCAGAATATGTGCCCCACCTTTAGACCTGCCTCATGCATATAACACTGCCCAGTATTTCAGTAATGATTGGTGAATCATGTGCTCTGGGTCATCATTCTCAACCAAGTACTGACATAAAATAAAATGCCACATATGTAGGTGATATATCCGAAGCTAAGTTTCAGCTGGATAATACAACATTTGATAGAGCGAAGTTCAAAGAGGGAAAGCAACTTTTACTACTGTTTGATTCTGGAGCAACGAAGACCATTATTTTCAAATCGACTGTAAGAAATTTTAGATATCTGTCTTCCATTCAATTAAAGAATTTTGAAAATGTCAACTTCAGACTAAGAAACGAGTATTTTGAATCGCTAACCAAACAATTTATTGTATTATTAATATTCAAGGGCATCGCAAACAACCAATATCTTATGTTTCTGGTAATTAGACGGGCATAGATCTACTAATTGGTACAGAGACATTATCGCATTAACGGTGTACTATATTTCATAACTAGTACATTTGTAATTAAGTCTGCACATAGATGGATAAAAACAACAAAAAACGTTGTTATCCCATCAGACGAGACCAGGTGTATTAACGTTTACGGTCATATACTGCCATTCGCTAGAAATGCTGAAGTCAATGGTAGACATACTGCCATTATAAATCGTATGTGTCCCACATATATGTTAGTGAAATTGCACAGGGGTAGCACTTGAATAGTAGTAAAGAATGTTGGTAACATAGGCTCTGTAATTAAACCACGACAAATAGTTGCCACATTTAACTTGCACAACATTGTAAGAGTAAATCAAGAGTTATCCAGACACCTGCATAATGCATAGTTTGAGAGTAGGCAGATGCGTTATAATGTAAAAACAATTATTCATGAGAGGGTTCTGACAATGTCAATATGACAGAATAGACTCGATCTAGTATAAAGCACCTTTGTGCAGCAGTATCCACGTCTTAGAATAGATGATCCACTAGCTGATCGAACAGAACAAGAAGTTATTTGTGAGCAAGTTAAATTATACCAAAGTATTTTAACACCCAATGAAAATATTAGAGTAGTTATATTGTATTATGGTGAATCATTTAGTTGACCAAATTTTGAAACCGACATAAAGTTAACTAACACGGATCCATCCTACATTAATTAGACCATACAAATTGTATGATGATGATAAATGTACTGTGTCAAAAGTGCTAGATAAACTTGTTACATTAGGAATTTTAGCAGGAGGCCATCAATCGTACGGTAGCCCGGTCACGTTATTTACTAAGAAAAAATCAAAGGAAAAACGTTTTGTAGCATCTTTTCGCTTCTTAAGTAACAGGATAAAACGTATTAATTATCCATTTCCATTGTTAAATGATATATTAAAAACAATTGGTAATTCCGACGCTACTGTGTAATACATTTGAAATCAGCGTTTTTCTGTCTTCCATTGAGTAATACGCAGGTATTGCGTCATATAGTGGTGGGAAACATTTATATAAACGTTTACCCCAAGGTTTAAACTTGTCACCAGCTATTTTCCAAGCGAAAATAAATTAAGTGATAACAGAAATACCTAACCCTGCAAAACTATACATACCATTGCACGATGATATAATGGTGTTTAGCACATATAAAGCATCCCATGATATACATTTAAAAGCTGTTTTGTAATGTTTTAAAGGCACATGCACTGAAAGTATCCCCAATGAAATGTTCTTTGTTCCATACATCAGTCGTTTATATGGGGCATTACATCAAGTTCAGTGATAATGGACATGCTACTAGTCAGCCGCTTGTATATATATGTTCGGCAAACCGAAACACACCTACACCTCATAATGCAAAGGCAGTAAGACGCTTTGTTGGTTCCGTTAATTATGTATCTGATTTGTTTTCAAAGATTCAGTGTTATCTTCGACCACTGTACAAATTGAGTAGACAAAAAAAGCAATACAAAATTCGCCTAAACAAAGAACCCCAATCAACGTTTGACAATGACAACAATGTGATGAGTGGTTCCCCTGTCTTCATATGACAAAACGTAATGGCATGTTTAAATTACATAGCGACACCTCGAGAGTAGTTTACTTGGTTATTACCAGAAGGTGCTATAAGAGGATTGTATTCGCTATAGTGTTACATAGTTACAGTTATTTGTCTTACTTATCAATATTAATAGATTTAAGCATCTATTAAAAGCAATTGAATTTGAAGCATATACTGATCACTCTGCTATTGTATAAATCATAAAATATAAGTATGAACCGCCAACTACTCGTGTGAAGAACATATTATTCAAGTAGTCTGAATTTACGTTCAAAGTTGGTTATACGAAGGGTACATACCTAGTCTTGGATGACTACCTTTTTCGAGCACCCCAGAATGGTGGCTCTAAAATTGACAGAATTCTTCGAATAGCATTTGTGGCAATATTGGAAAATCTATTAACTGAATCCAATCCACGGTAATCCAATTTATAACACGCCCAAAGGCAAAATATTTCGGAATTAACATACCTGAACTGTTCACGAACAGACAACAGACTAATAACCAAGATGACACATATACATACACTGATACACATACACCCACAGCTACTAACACACACATACGCACAGTCACACATATACACACATAGAGGCAGCCCCACAACGCAATGCACATCAGGTAATACCGAAACCAATGGTATATATGTATACTCGTAATCCACATCCTCCGGTGAGTAGGATACGTTTCTTGAATTGTATGTATATTTTTGATAATTAATTGTAATATTACCTATTTCATAATTTATTCCTTTATCTTTTCTTCGTAAAGCAATACTATTAGGACATAGTTATTTTATTGAACATAGTAATAATTGCAAAAATATGTAGCAAAGTTTTGTTTGACATATATCAAAAAATGAAATGATTAGCCATGTGATATTTTGCGTTTCTGATTTACTAACTTCAAGTTGAATGTTTTATCTAACTAATACAACTTGTGTAGTAGTATTTTGTTAGAAACAAATGAATGCGGTTCAAATCTCTGGCCAAATAACGTTACTTGTAACGATTTTGTTAACGGCTAAAACTGCACATATGTCAGTGGTTTTGGATTGAAAATGGATTGTATGGAAAAGTAATGTTAAATTATATTTATTTTCTTTGTTTAACAATGTTATATCTCATAATGTTGTATTTGAAACTGTATAAATTTAGCAAAAATAACAATATATTTGCCGATACTTGTAATTTGAAATAGATTAGAATTAAGTGCCAAAGACGACATTATATGCAAAGGCAATATAATAATCATTCCAAGATCACTACGCAAAGAAATGCTAGGTCAACGTCATGCGCAACTCATAGGCATTGTAAAATGCGGAAATTGAGCAACATAAGTGCTATCTTGGCCAAGAATGAATCAAGAGAAGGCTAATGTCATTACAAAAATAGAAAAATGGGCCACATATCCATATTGACATCAGTATTAAACGCTGAATCCGTATCCTCTACCACCACACCCTTTCCAATAAGTAGGCACAGATTTATTTTATTTTGAAAACGAAACATATATATTCGTAACTGAGTATTACGCAAAAATCCATCGTGCCTACGTGTAGTCAGAGAGACAACAAATATAACAGGCATTGCATGTTTGAAATAAATATGTTCAAGGCAAGAGGTAGCCAATATTATAGTTACTAGTAATGGTTCTCATTACGCAAGCTGATACTTTAAACAATTCGCAAACAAGTGGGATTTCGATCATCATACGTGTTTTGTTATACTAATATATATGAATACTTCCTTTCACAAATTAACACATGGTCAAAATAATCGGAGGCTTTTTAAGGGTTTTGCAATAACGAACATACTAAAATTGTTATAAATACAAATAGTTTTATATATTTATTTTAAATCATAAAACAATTACATTTGAATGAACGGGGAGGCGAATATATATATTTGTCTATGTTATTTAAAGGAATTGTGACAGTATATTGCTTAAAAAACATACATTTGACCAAACTTCAGGCTTTACATAATCAATAAACGACTATGGGCATCCTTTCCCTTGGTATTTCACTGTTTTCGTGGGGTGTCGCCTCTTTCTGCCTTTATAGACTATTTTCTGCACATTTGGCTTTCTGTACGAGTGGCGTTCTGTATCGCTGTAATTTGTGTGACCTTGTGAAACTACGCGTCTGGTTAGAATGCAAAAAATCGCAGCGAACATTCGCAGACGATAAATCGCGTTGCGTCCGGCATCTGGAGGCCTTAATATGAAGATATGTCATTAACGCCATGACTACATGCGAAAGCAATGATGGCCGTGGGAAGCCATGGCAGTCGGGCCTAAAGTTGGACACGTTGATGGCGATTGGTGTGTTTTGTTTTGCTGTAATTAAATCGGCAGTGAAAGGGCTAACATTAATGATTTCCGCATTGTTGATCATCAATGTCTTTCCAGCAACATGTTACATTTTAAAAGATGCATATCATACAACACACATGACAACTATAGAAAGACATTCAACTATTATGCAGTCAATATATGTTATTAACCGGTTAGCAATATTCTACAAAACATGTTACACATGAAACTGATTACAAATTATTTTCCATTAATGTTATAACTTTTCAGTTAACAGGTTAGCAATATTCCACCATACTTGTTCTGTGATAATACGATAATACGATATAACGAAATAATTATGTAAAGTATGACGAACGTAATTAAAAAATACAAATTATTTTTAATTTTGTAGAGGTTACGACCGATGAATCAACTACAGTTTTGTCAACAACTTCTGACATTCTAACCACAGATAAAACGACATCAATGACAACTAAACGAGATCCAACAACAATACAGTCAACAATTGTATCAACAGGTTAGCTTGGAATGTATGACAAAGTGCACTGATATATATGCAAACGAATGAGTATATACGTGCATATCCTGGTTGCTTTCTAACTCCCTTGAGACTGTTTATGTTATTTCCAGTGGATTAAGAAGTTTCTAGAACAATATTTGATTTCAATGAATCATGATTCGTTGAGATTTGTGCCATATTTATTAGAACATGCATCTATTGTTATCGTTTACACTGTAATTATACATTTGAAATATTAAATATATTTTATTTGTTGTCTATGTGAAATAATTGGATAATGTAATTTATTAAACGTACAGTAGTTTTGAATCAATGGGTGTAGTCTCTTTCATTTATTTAATGCTGAACTGTATGGTGCTACATAATTATTCTGATTACTACAATTCAACAATGCAATTAATATAGTAGTAGTACTAGCTTTCTAAGTTATGTGACGTTGATGCATCGGCTGATCCAGTAGGTGATCCAAATACAAAGGTACTGACACATGCATTACTGTATAGAAAATGAGAATGCCATATTTTGGATAAATGTGAAGGTAGCACTAGGTGACAAGCTACAGTTTCCACAATACAATACGGCTGTCCACTTTTATACATACGTTCAATTTAACAGACGAATATGTGCATATAAGAATAGCGAATTAGGAGTTTATATATACACGGATACGTCACTATAATGTAATGAATATACACTAAAATAACCATAGTCGAGTGTACTCCCGATATTCACATCGTAAAATTTCCCCGATATTCTATTAATTGGGTATGTAAACATCATTTGATACAATAAATAATTTCCAGCATACGGATATTCCGGACTGTTTTAATGTACCTTATGTATAGTAGTATCACCATGTAGGTATATGCTAACACATGATTTGATTAAAGAATGTACACACTCTCCCCAATGATAGTTGTTGATTCCCTGATCAGACACAACTAATGTGGGGGATACATGTAACCTCAACTCGTGTTGAGTTTAACTACAGTCTATATTAGGTACATTATATGTCCATGATGATTATATTCCAGTGGCTCTAACTGGTATATCACAGGCTTGGGGTGGCTCATATAACCACTGCGTTGAAAAGGGCCAGGAAACCTATTCATTCATGCATTGGATATTCTGCTTTGTTTACGTTATTTGGTTTTAAGCGAAGATTATACCCAGTACACTTATATAGGCATGAAGTGGTATATACGCCTGTTCAAAGCAATATAAGGACATATGAAACACATACGTATTTTGGTTTATTAGTATTATGGATACGTGCTAAGAATAACGCAGTCTTTGTATGACGTTATCCACTGTATACTCAGTCTGAATCAACACACGAATCACAACATAGGTAGCATGGTTGTACCAAATTCCGATCACTTAAGGACAGTTTCCAAAATATTCATTAAAACATTGCGTAAAGAGATACTATTTTTAGCAACAATTACTCTTTATATCATCCTCTTTCACTATGCATATGCCTTGAACAACCGAAATTCTGAAAAAGTCACATAAATTTAAATGCAAGACGATGTCCAGAAAAAATCAAAATTTTCAAAGTGTACCAAAATCCGATCACTGTGAACTAATTTGTAATTTTTTGATATTTTCGATCATCGTATTCATATTTCACATAGCCTACCAAGTTAGAACACTTCTTTACTATCAAAATCACTCCTGATTTAATAACTTTGATTTTAAAAAATGTGAAATTAAGGTTATAAAAATGATTGTTTCAAGCAATATTTTAAAATAAGGTTCATATTGCTAAATATGAAAAAAATACGATAATTGAAAAAAAAAAAAAATAGAATTTTACAGACCACGGCCTAAAACAATATTTATTGAAAGGTTTGGCTATTAAAATGGTCAAAAATCTTTCATATTTTTAAAAATATTCGCTGTGATCGGAATTTGATACTGATCGGAATTTGGTACATACACGATACATTACGTTTTGAGAGACCATTTATCCAAATGTTTGCCTACTATGCAACCATGCGGAGCAGGGTTTCATAGTACGGTCATACTTTCAACGAATTAAGTATTTTAACTCTTGAATGAAAAAACGTTCATTGTTTGTTTTATGCAATATCCTTTCCTGAATAATTGAATTATATATACCATACCCTCCGATTACAACGTTAGGATAGGCTTGAATGGCTGGTATATACACGGTTATATCATTCCGGGCGATAGTACTATCCCTAAACGGTTTGCCTAATTGTGATTCCTACTGTAGATAAGGCAGTCCATAAAAAAGTCCAGTACATAAAAAAGTCAAGTCCATAAAAAACATATCGATTAGAAAACAGGTTTTAAAGACATATTATGTCCTTATAGAGAATCGTTATCTGTCTTTTATAATCCAAATTGGAAATTTAGAAAAATATAACAGAAAGTGGTTTTCAACAATTGTGGGTGTGGCCGATTTCCATTGGTGTGATTGGCTAATGAGCCGAATCTGCATTACCTATAGTAGGAATAGAAATCACGCGGATGGATATCCGTTCAATGACAGTAATATTGAACGGTATATCGTTAATTGGTTCCATGTAATTAACATCACGTGACACACATTTATCTGGCAATCAAATGATTGGAATATTAGTGTGTGCAGTATAAAATTGTATGGGTGTAAGGCAGATTTACGTGTATGTAGCACCCCAACATAATGTTAATACTATACGATCGATTAATGTTATAATAATAAATAGTATATGTACCATTGTCAACATGTTAAAAGAATCCCGTCTCTAATTGTGATACTATAATTTATAAAAGTTTATTTCCAGCTTCAGAGAATCATGTTTACAAAAACTTATGCAAAAAACAATTTGATATAAATATTTGTTGCCTTTGTATAAGCTGTTAAAGTTAGAACATTTAATGTTGTCTCGAATGCTGGATAACATTAACTTATTATGATTGTATAATTTGTGTAGATAAGCTAATTCAACGTATCTGTATTGCATTATATCGGATATTGAGGTCAAGATAATACATTATAAATATTAAAACTATGAACATCATGGTACTTTTCGTTTCCGGAGTTTACAACAGATTCACCAACTACAATTTTGACAACAATATCTCACATTTTAACCACTGACCAAACGACATTCATGACAACAAAAGTCAACTATCCATTCGTCTAACGTAACTCCTATTTCAGGAGACACACTTTGCCATTAAGATAATATTATATTATTATATGCATAGCCCTATGTATATCATCATGAATTAACGATAATCTAAAAAATAGCAAATTATTTTTCAAAGCAGTGCTTAGGTTGTGAATATCCAGAAACGTATAACTATAACATATATATACCTACTAATGTTATATGTAATCCTATATTTCAGGCTTCACAACTGATACGTCAACCAAACAGCCAACAACCCAGCAGACAACGTCCATCATAACAACATTGGTTACAACTACAAAGTTATCAGATATTCTAACAACTGATCAAACTACGCCAATGACAACAAAAGACGACACGACAGGTTTGTAAACCAAATAATTATTACATTTTAATAAATATAAAGCAATGAATGAGGTATAGAGTTATACGGGGTGTCTATGATTGCGCGCATAATATATATTACTAAATACACAAATGGTAAATAATAGTAGAAGTAGAACATGTAGAACTTAGGATCGAGTATGGCTTAATGATTAATTGATATTCTGATTATATATTTCGATCTCACTAGAGGACTTCTTCGGTAATAAATAAATAAATGTTATGTACTTGTATCGATTATATATAGATATGCATGTGGTGGCAATTGCCCCCGGAAAATTGGCTACCGATCAAACTCCCTCCAATCAAATTCCCCCATGGAAATTTCCCCCTGGAAAGAGAACTGACCACATTTTTCTGTCCAAATGTAAATTTGTTAGAAGTGTGAAAATATTAATTAAAAAAAACGCTGAAAATAATTAGCCGAAATCAATACAATTAATGTCATCGATGTATCTCAGTCATTATTAGCCTTGGTCGATAGCCTATATAGGACAAGAAGATATATACATAGCATCGTACATGGGCTGCTTTGGCAGTGATGTGTTACTATTTTTAATATCGGGTTGGCAACCCATCTACAGGAGAAGGAAACTCTTATTTTATAACTGTACACAGGTCAGTAAAGTTAGGAAATACAATTTTGTGAAGCTTAGGCGATAATATGGGCACCTTCACAAACCATTCAATATTAAATTGTTATTGTTTAATGTGCAATACTGTCACTATTTTTATTTATTGTAAATTTACAGAATTTAGCTCAAATTTAGTTACTTTCAGCTTCTTAATGTTTTGTTTTTCGTCTTCAAATATTGTTAATTAGGCGTCCACGGTCTCTTCTGATGAACATACACACATTTGAATCGATCGTAACTTAATATTAATTTTCAGTGAAACGCCACTTATCCATAGCTCACAATCGATTTTACCCGATCAAACTCAAAATCGATTTTAAAATCGATTTTATGTTTAATCTTTATGAAACTGGGACCCGGATACATGACCGGCGTCAAAAAAGGTACATGCCAAATGACGGACTCTCTGCATCAAGTTAGTGACAGTGCATTGACAACATACAAAGCGTGCTCCGCAGAAAATCGGTGTATAACAACATTGTCACCATTGAATTGAAACTGGTATTTTTATTTTGTGTAGCAATCCAGGTACGGAAAATCGCATTTGCCTGTAGGAAGTTGTAACGCTGTGCCTGGCTTTTTATAAGTTAGGGTGCCGTCTAGCCTAGCTATGTTAGGCTAGAACAGAATTGCTAATATTTGATAAGTATATTTGCTTAGTACAACTATCTTACCAGTTTTTCAAGTTTATTAATTAATACCGTTTCGGTAACAAATGCAATAATCAGGCATGGCAACTCAGCCTGAAAGTAAGCTTGCTCTCCATGTGACCATGTTGGGATAAATGTATTTTGATCACAACAATGTTGTTTAATTGGTATTCCGCTATTTTCTCCATAAAATTGGAAGTATTTCTGAATGTCAATAAACCATGGTGCCCCTATCTTTATATCCGGTTCGAACAGACTATGACGCCATATTATGTTCGAATCTAATATAGAGATTTGGGGGGGGGGAATTCGTAAATTGATTATTCGAAAGTTAGAATCTAATTGAAGCTATACACATAATCAATGGGATTAATATCAGAACATGAAGTTGCAGAAATAAGAAAAAAAAATGAACCTTTGAAAAGCGTATTTACCTGATTTTATGTTAGGGCCAAAGCCAAAACTCCGTAAGCGCGAGGGACAGAATTTGATAGATATTTTCATTTATTGTAGCTCCACTATAGTAAATCAGAAAAGTCTAGTAGTTGATTAAATACAGAGACTAGCATAGATCATAATAAAATTTAAAAAATATTTAAAAACTGTAATATGTTGCCGTAGCAACGAAAATTTGTAATCGCGAGCGACGGAATGATAAAAAGTCGGTGGGAAAGTACTTCAAGCATTTGACAATATTTGTATCAAACGTATTAGGAATCTATATTCAATAACTGCATTTATAGTAACGTTAATTACCCTTTTAACACTGACATAAATGAGTTTAAAAAAAATCATGTTTTTGTTATTTTTGGATGTCCCCAAAAAAATCTCAACGTGAAGAACGGAACGCGAGGGACGGAACCAGTATCTTTTGGCAAACTCCCAGAAACAGTGGACACGTTACCAGAAGTACAAAATCCAATTGATATGGACAAAATTGGTGAACATTTTGAAGAAATGCCATTCGGGGACATATTATGTAATTTCCCCCATCCCACAACCACTTCGTCCACCTCAACATTTCATAACACTCAACAAAGCATACATAGAGTTACTGGGGGTCATCATCCATCATAAAAAGCCCCCAAATAGTCATATTGCCAAAATTTTCAATTTTGTTAATTTCTAAAACCTGGTCCCAATATATTGTTAATGGCATAAATCCGTCCCTCGCACTGAATTCCGCCCCTCTCGAAAACGTTGATTACCGATAACGACCCGTTAATATTTTGATTATTTTTTAACTCTCTTCATATGTCTAGATGACCGATAGTTGATACTTTGGAGATTTTCATACATATTTCGCAATTTCAACCCTATGGAAACGAAAATTTTGTATCAATAAACGCGAGGGACGGAATTTTTACCAATTTTTTTTTCTATATTTAGAACCCCCCCAAAAAAAACAAAAAAAAATCTTGGAATTTTGTTCAGTCTCCTTGATCAACAAAGTGCAGAAAACTAAATTTATGCTCATCAGCATAATTTCCAGCTATGTCAATATAAACCAAATTCCGTCCATCACGCGCAGCGTGCACCTTTTTAGACTTAAACGATGTATATATCAGTGATAATGCAAAATTTTCGTAGTTTTTGTTTTATTTCTAAAAGGTCAATCACTACTCTAATTAACCATAACTCAATTCATCCCTGAGAAATAACTTGACTTTTGAGGTTTGATGATGACCAGTTTGGGCTTTTGCCCCTTAGGCTTACTTATTTTTTTAGTTTCAATATTTGTACATACGAATATCTACGACAATATTGTTAATCGTATGCATAGTTTTGGTATAATATGACGTGACGGTCCCCCTAAAAACCTGGATCTGGTCCGCCGGAAGTAGATTGCCATAAAGCTTCACATGGACGTGATTTAATGGTTGTCAAACTGATGGACATATAGTTCAAGTTCAAGTTCAAGTTCAAGTTTATTTCACATAATGATACAAAGTGGGTCACCAAAAGTGACGATATGAATAATTAACTTTAACAAACTACATATGATGGACACTAGAAAAACAACAAGTGATTAGCCCTATGTGCCAAGAAGTGAGACCACCGTGCTTCCTTTATATGTGTATGTGTGAACCTACTAGTGTTATACAGTTGACACACAAGCTCCTCGCATCCTTTAAGTAACATTTCACTTGATTCATCATCAATACCCAATCCAGAGAGCGCACGGATAACATTGTCACTGACTGTAAGAAAAGCATTCCATCATGCATTTTTGCTTTTGCAGTGAATATGTACGGTGGTGTCGCAACCAACCGAAGAGCATAGATAATCACAAATTAATGTGAACTGAAAGTGCAAAAATATAAAAAATATACTATTTTGGCTTAAAAATTAAAAATGGCCGCCATCATACCAAGATGGCCGATAAAAAAATGACAACATTATTTTTTTTCAACTTTACTATATAATGAGTGGAAAAAATTATGTTTACAACATTCCACCCAAAAATCCCATAGAAATACATACTATAAGGAACAAGGAACAAACTTGTTGATGATTATTGAACAGCCAAATCACGTCAGCTCATGTCAAGGAAGTAGACAAGCCCGCAATACACGTCAGTTCATGAACGGTAACTTGTATTGCGCAGTCGATAAACATACATGTAATATAGGTATGTGCCTATAACATGAATATAATATATGCATCCACAATATATATACATATTATTATTATATAATTATTAACATAAAATATAATGCCAGGTATAAGGTCACTGATATTAATTCATTATTACTGAGACTAGTTTACCAGACTAAGTGAAAATGATATTAAATATGCACAGTATATAGGACCCGTCACAGTCCAGTGTTGCACTGATACTATACATACAGCGTGGGCCATATACAAGGTAGGCGGCCTATCATAACTCCTGCATAACTTAGGAGACTTAATACACGTCAATCACTAGAAGGTACTGGATATGGCGAGTGTAGACTTCACAACGACTGGGCCCAATTCTGGTAATTTTAAAACAACTACCAATCATGGCGATTCGATTGCGGCATGCCCAGTAGGTTGGGATTTGCGAAACTATACGTACGGCGATACGTATCATTTCATCCTACAGGACGTTTGCGATCCCTTCGATCACGTGATATTACCGACAATAACGCTAATCGGTATCATCGCGAACTTATCGTTCGTCTACGTCTATGGTTGGCCGTGTGGGTCAAAACGCGCCAACCTTGACGCGTCTAGAATGTTAGACGCGCCTAGAATGTTAGACGCGCCTAGAATGTTAGACGCGTCTAGAAAGTTAGACGCGTCTAGAAAGTTAGACGCGTCTAGAAAATAATAGGTGGCGCTATATA
>JAODAI010486167.1:0-13848 GCA_027575025.1 Scotoplanes globosa
TCAATGGTAGAATATCAGAAAAAACTTGAAAAATAATAAAGTAGTAATTTCAAAATGTACGTCACATTCATGTTACTACCGTAAATGTAAATTTCGAAATTACAACGTTATTATTTTTCAAGCTTTTCTGATTTCCTACCATTGATATTACTTACGTTTTCAAAATAAACATTATTTTTGAGGCAGTAAAGATATTCTGATATTTAGTGAATATTCTACTAAATGTATATATTTTTATTTATTTACATAATGTGCTCAATTTGTATTAATTTTAATGCACTTATGAATTTGATCAAATGCAATATTTTAAAAGTATTTGAAACCATGTTTAATGTGATATGTTACCTTCAACTATGTTCTTGAATCTTCAGTTGAGGCTCAATTAGTCACGTCGGAAAGCGTTGTAATATCTCATCAGATAAAGGTACTGTAAGATAAATGAAATACCATAGGCTAGGGATATTTTATATAATATGGTCTTTGATGAACAAACACACATTTTAAGGTGGATGCCATATGTTCGTATATGGTTGATGTTGAAAGAGTTGGAGTATCATGCATCATTATGCTCACATTAGTAGCTATGTAGGTTATATCGTTATTGATGATGATTAAGCAGGAATATATGATGTAACCTCGTGTTGACAATGAATGCGTACCGTATAATTACAGAGGCAAGTTATGGAGAAGCCGTGTATTCGTATCGTATAATTCAGATCACCAAAGGATTAATGGAAGCATGCACCTGATAAATATTACGCATATATAAACTGATGGGGTGTGTACGTACTATGTGAATGCATGTTTGCCGATGTACATGCTGACAGTTGACTGTCAGGCTAGTATTAGTAGCGATTTGATAGAAAAACAACGCGATGGCGAAGTTATAGTAATTGACCTACTTTAGGACAGAACTGGAATTACTATTAAAATTCACATGCAATCCTGTACAAGGATCCCCTATTGATAATATATATACTCAGAATAATTATGGCAGTTTGTCGATTAATTGACGGAGCACATGGGCTGGAAATGATTATTTGGACAACGGCTGTCATTGTTATTGACTCGCTGGAATATCCTGGAGAGAAATAGTGACTATATTAATCCCAATGTTCATGTACTGATGAGACTATGTTAGCATATAATGGTTACAATACATCAACATTATTTATCTTCAATTCAACTGTTAACTGATGAGGATAGTAAGGTGTTTAGTATAAGTGTTTCAAAGACCAGCAGGGCAGATCCGGTGTCAACTGTTCTAGTAAAACAATCTCAAATAGTATCATACCTGTAATTACACGAACAATTAGATTATTAAGTGTATATAGTTATATTGTATATAATTATATGAACAATTACATTAAGTATATATAGTTATATCGTCCCTGTTGTATTGCACTCTGCAATCATTACTGCGGTATTCAAGAAGCAGACAGTCGATATAAATTCACTCTCAAATAATCGACCAATTTCAAATTTGCCATTCCTTTCTAAATTACTTGACAGGGTTATATGTTATATACTTCAACTACATATTTAGTACAATAACTACCTGGATCCATGTCAAATATGCATACACGTGACTACATACACGTGACTACAGTATTGCAACTACTCGTATTCATACTGATATGTTAAATTCAATTAATAACCGCAAACTATAGCTTCTCGTCTTATTGTATTTATCTGCATCATTCCATATAGTTGTTGCTGCTGTTACCGCTGTTGTTGAGCCCCCAGACAGAACCATTGTCTCAAGCTCGTAAATACATGATGTGATAGCACATGCACTCAACAACTTCCCTTTTAATTTCGTAGAAAATGTGTGTGTGACATAACCCCCTCTATTATCTCGCAACCCCATGTATCTCAAATAAACCATTCCATTATATCATAACATCCAGTAACTCCTGCTTAATATCCATAACTACTGCTAGGTCGTCAAATACAGCAGTTTTTTCGGTGCATTCTTCGTAATTACTTTCCTGTTACTCACTTCCAATACCATAATGAGGGCACTGACTAAGGCGAATATTAACCGAAAACTTATGTGATGTCATCGAACCAACCAGAACCATGCCCCTTATACATTCATAAAGGTGCTCCACCATCCTAACTTCTGATTCAGGGATACCCACCCACCTTAGCCCAGCCATAATTAATTAAACTATATACCGTATTATAGGACTTCGCAAAATCCCAAAAACCTTACACCTCCAACATTACACATCAATTTATTTTCAACAAGCTGACCAAGTGATAATAGCCCATTACGTATCACTGTCCCATTAGAGAAGCATTGCTTTTCTTCCCCCAATATATGTCTTAGCTATAACCATATTTGTTTATATCCAACACTACTTTCCAAAGCTTAACAAAACTGTCCCAACATTGTGATATCATGGTACTTTCCTGCTCATGAACATGACACTTTTGCTTCCAAATTGGCACGTCCGCCACTTCGTTGGGCTTGTTCCCTCCATAAAACTCACCCTGAATAGTTTTCATAACCACTTCACTCCAACATATCCTGTAATAGCCACATATTTCCCTCTCGCTTCATCCAAAGCCCGCAGCTTGATCCCTCATCATTCGTTTTAGAGCCCAAATCCACTTCAAGGTCCGAGATATCGACGACCTCAATATGACCTCTCACTGCTCTGGGAAAATCCAGATCAGGACCTCTTCCATGATTATTCAGTTCCATGAAATAGTTATCGAAACACATCCCTACACTCTCCCCTTCACCAACCCATTGACTCCAACATGGGCGTTAACGTTCACACTACACTACAAACAAATATGGTGTGAAATAACTGGTGCTAAAAAATAGTTCCGAAGTTGGTGTTGATTTAACAAGTTGATGTTAAATATATAATGTTACTATCCTGGTGTCAAAGTTGGTGTTGATTTAATAATATACACTGACTATTGTGTATAATCTTCAAATGCAGATTTAATATACCATAATATAGTAAACCTATTTTTTACTGTGTAATTATGAATGGAGGTACAATATATCACATTTTTGGTAAATATGTATTTCATACAATTGATCAATTTAGGGGGCTTGGCTTATATGTTTTGCACCATAGTAGATCGTGTATTATATCGACAATTGGTCATGTTGAGCTATTAGTGTCAAAAGACAGAAGAATACAATTCACGAACATACTATTTTTTTCAAAGTTACGATTTTTGTAAAGGAGATAGTAATATTGCATTCCACAGGTGATACATTTTGGAGCAAAGTCTCTCTTATCTCAAAATGGAAGATGTCAACATAATTGAGAATATTTAAATTAGTGATACTATTGGTACAGTTGGACAATATGTTCCAGGATGTATTGCTATTTTACTTACTTCTATATTTAACAGTTATTTCCCTTAACAGCGAAAATGATCACGACATCTCAACTATACACATGTTCTCTACTTAACAAAGTGGTGATATACAATGTGTCATTAATGATAATTATATTCAAATCCTCTTGTCATTTGTCACTTCAGTGTACTTGGACGTATTTATAATAGCCTGCTTTATTCATTTTTAATCAATCACAATTTAAAAAAAATGTTTCATTTGTGTCATCATGTCCCATTTCAGTTTATTCACGTAAGTTTCCATTAATATTACTGATACCAGTACATTATATAGGGATACTAATAAATAATAAATATTCATAATATTTGTATTTTGTTATCATGTAGAAAATCCGGGTGATAAGAGTTAATGGAAATATTTAATTATTATTAAAACTATTATTTACTTATTATCACATTTAGGCAGCCCAGTTTGTCATTATATTGTTATCTTTATATATAATGCTAAATTATGTTAATTTGATATAGATTAAACACGTCCCTTCACCTCGATTTGATGTGTATATTTATGTCGTTAATCCATTGTAATTATTAACACAATATAACATGAATACTTCCGGAATTTCTTGAAAATGTTACAAGGTAAGTGGATGTTGGGAAATATGTTGATGTTTTGTTTTTTGGACATCCAAAAGGTCTTTGGTAAAATGCTTCATAATATACTTGTTTCAATTATAGGGCGTGGGAGCCAGGAGTTATCAGCTTCGGTTAAGTGAACATGGGTGGTTATTTGCGGTATTATGTATTGTTGGAAGAGTGTCACTAGTGGTATGCCTTGAGGGTCTTTATTGTGTCTAATGTTATTAGTGGTTAAGAATAATATCGACAATGCTGTTTGTAGCTCTGTTGTCAAGAAGTTGTTTATAGTAATGTTTACTGGCAGGATTACGCGATTAGGTTAAAGTTAGTGCATAATGTAATGCGAAACTGGTTGGACGATTGGGGGTATGTTTTTGAAAGTTGATAATTATAAGGTCATACATGTCGATATTCGGAATAAGAAACATGTGTATAATGTTAATGCTAGGAATATAGCGGTTGTTCAGACGGATATTATATTTCTGCTATTTTTTTATTCTTCGTTGAAGCTAAAATAAACAGTGTATCGAGGCTACGAGTAGAGCTATAATTGGATTTTATGGTTGATTATACGTAATTTCAAGTTCCCCCGTAAGTATATTGTTATTATATTGTACAAGCAGATGGTTATGCCTCATCTGGTTTATGGTATTCAGACTTTGAAAACGTCCGTAACTAGGGATATGGTAGTTATGGATCGTGTTCAAAGAAGGGATAATAAATGAGTTAGTTCCCTTAGTTATGAACAACGAATTACTTATCTAACGCTTACAACTTTTCAACTGCGTCGTGTTCGTGCTGATCGTATTAAGGTGTTTACACGTATTCATTGTTTTGATAAGTTGAAGTGGATGATTTATTTACGATGTCTCCTTATTCTGGCACTAGAGGTCATTATCTTCAAATACCTAACGATTATGACAGGTTAGATGGTAGGAAGTTTTCCTTCTATCAGAGAGTTATTGATGAGTGGAATGGCTTGCCATAGTCGATGATTCACGTAGGTAGTATCAATGAATTTAGTAATGGTATGTATTGATATGGTATGATTGCGGACGGGTATAGGATGTCCACTTTAATTTTAATATTGATGTTCAAGATCGTATTATGAGAACAGTGTGCTTGCTGATCGTTTCTTTCTTAACTTAACATAACGTAACAATTCTGATTTAATATGAACATTACAGTAATCGTCAATAACATATGATGCCGTACACGATTGTGGAACTTTAAATTGTGTATGTACGTACATTGTATACAAGCATTGTAAACAGGTACTTTGAGAATAAGCTATGGTATAAATTATACATCATTTTGTTGAATGAGCCACGTAGTTATCATGGTAACATTCATTTTACAAGATAGTGTATCACGGTCCATGTATTAATTACCAGTAATTTAAAGGATTTCTATCAAATATATTTAAATAGTATTTAGCTAATCATCCATATTATAATAGTCTTATGATACCATTTCCATCTCTCCTTTTGGAATCTTAGACGCATCCAACATGTCATCAAACACAATGGTATCATATTATCACCATTATCTTCCAATGAATATTATACAAACGTGAGTCTAAATGCTTTCACATATAAATTGGAGCTCCGTATTATCAAATGACACATCCAAGTATGTATAGTTTGATCCTACTCTCTCTATTTGTCGTATTGTTTTAGTTTAATAGTATTGTGTGTATGTATTTATATGCGGTAATATATATACAAACTAGTAGTTGTATCTTTTTAGAGTGTAGTTGTATTGCAATTGAACGGTAACTCAGCCCATGTTTTCCTACTTTAAATGACATTCGATCAGGCACTTACATTATACTGTATAATTACTCATTTGTAAAACGATAGTAGATAGTATTGTCACATATACACTGTGGGCAAGTACAGTCACGAAGTTATAAAGATGGAAATATATAGCATCAACACTAATAACAACTATACATGCTTGTCAACAACTGCAAGATACTTTGAAACAGAGGCGTTACAGATCAAGACAAAAAATAGATGTAATAGTCAAAGATAAAGGGCCCAATACAATACTATGATAATAATAACTACAATATAAAAACATAATGGTTAGAGGTACCAGGATCGGAATTATATAGCATCCACAAATATACTGGTTAAAATAATGTCACGTTTCAGGTTAGATATTTATACTTTTTTCTGGTCAATAATGTTGAATTCACATTTTGTATTTTATTTTAACCAAGAAAGTATTTACATATACTAATCAATAGCACATTCATGGTCCTCACGTTTGCATAACATTTATCTTATAACATATTAATTATTTACCCAAAAACAAATCATCATGAAACACCAACTGAACAATCATATTTATAACGAAAAACTTTACTGTAAAAGGTATTAACAAGGAAATGGAGCTATACTATGTTCAAAACATTACTTGGTTGGATAGGTAGTATATTGCCACTACCATACATACCACATTCAATACATACATATTGTAATGGAA
Organism: Scotoplanes globosa; assembly: GCA_027575025.1. Classification (NCBI taxonomy): domain Eukaryota; kingdom Metazoa; phylum Echinodermata; class Holothuroidea; order Elasipodida; family Elpidiidae; genus Scotoplanes; species Scotoplanes globosa. The sequence goes on from JAODAI010486167.1 coordinate 6,463, forward strand.
TATGAAAGGGCAATAATACAAGTGATAAAACCAATTATAAACTAGTTGGATATAGCTCACCATATAACGTAACACACTGCGCATGGATTATAGATATATTGCAGTAATACAATATATACTAATAGTACACGGTTCCCAATTAGGGGGTGCATGTCACCATACTGACACTGTAATAACGACACATAGTTCACCGTTATATAATACATACTATCGACATATCATCATAATAATACACACACTACCGACATATCGTCACAGTAATAGATGAGATAATAATTACTCATGCCTTTTCAGTATATGATACACAATTCCATGTTATTACTTTTGTAATATAATTACTGTATTTTATAAATAATGTTTTATTAAAACTTACTAAACTAGGAAGTATGTATTATGTATTCCATCACATTAATCACAATACCAACTTACCTTAGGTTAACTGGTATCACAAAACTATATCCTGAAGAATAATATCAAGTGTTGAGAACTAAATAATATTCCGTTGGTTTGTATTCACGTGAAGATTACTCTGACAGTAGTACCAATTTAGTATACGGTATACTAAGTTAACTATCGTTAATTAGTAAGGCATATCGAAAGTGTGTTTACAGTCCATGCAAATATACACATCACTAGATAAATACACATCATATCACGTTAAACACATACATATCATATGTTATTAAAGCTCAATCATGGGGTACCAATTTGACTGAATTAATATTCAAAACTATTAATTGGATAAATATTGGTCGAGTCATGATATACATTATATGTTATGTACAACGTGACCCACAATATTTATTTTTGATATTGAAATAAATTACATTATGTGTATATGATATACTATACTTCAGATAATAAGTGACTTCTGGGTATTTATTGGTTACCACTAAACAATGTGTACTGTTGATGGACACTACATTTGAAATGTACGGCATTGTTCAAATTAAATACAATATTGTCGGATACAAAATAGGGTAGCCCACTCTTTGACGTTCAGTAGCCAACTAAATTAATCATAACAACATTATCACCATTCGCCAAAACATGATACATTAATTACGTACATTTTAATAAAGTAGTATGCATAGTCAACTAATGTAACACTTATTATATGAATACATGTAGCCACTATAAGGGAAAAACTAAATACGTGTTACAACGTAGGATATAGTCTAGGCCCAAGTTATATAATGTTAGGCTATAGTATTACACACTAAGTCTATGTACGAATGTCCTATTCAAAATAAGTGTAAGTTTAATGTTTTGTCTGACTATAATTTTATAACATAGCTATATTTTGATCTAAACATAATGATATCAATATCGTAAAGTTAGGGTATGTAATAAAAACAAAATTAGTAGTAATAATATTAATACCATTACTCACATCAATATGGTCTGGTACTAAACACTTATTTACTTTACATATTATTTGTTCAACCTACCGTTTTTGAAGGGAAGGACACTTATCATTATAATGGCACGTAGCAGAAAGAAGGAGGGAGTATTTGTAAAGTGAGTGAGAGTAGTTAGTGATCAGGATAGGAGCTTGGCCATCAGTAATAATGGGTTGATTAGGGTACGGAGGAACAATTGCAAGGACCTGTACAACAATGGAGATGGCCTTAATTGGATTTACATAATGCTGTGGATGTTAGGCTTGTGGTGGATGATATTTCGGAGTTGTAACTGGGTTGGGCTCTGAAAAGTATGAAGAGGGATAAGGCTACGGGATTGGATGACATGCCTGTGGAAATATTTGTAATCACATGATATGTGGACGTCAAGTGTCTAGGCAGATAGCTTGACGTATATTTGAACGAGGGTAACATATCTAGAGATTGACATAGGCTACTGGTATATGCATTATACTACTGTACATATACTGTTCAAATAGTTAAAACATATTACAGAAACACTGTAGAGCTAACTTTCATTTCATGATAGTGCTTGAAATTTCAATTTATAATTAAAAAAATGGAATTGGATCATCTGTTGCTCATACTTTGCCTGTGTAGTTCGTATGTCAAGATACCGTGCAAATAGTGTTTAGGTTAGCAAGACGGATAATGTATAATTCCCCGATCAAATAATTCAGATAATACTTGTCATTGACAATTTTCCTTTTGTAATGTCGGGCACCACTATGATATATACCCATGGGCTGGAATGGTGTCATCCAAAACATAGTTACATATATATATATATATATTAAATATTTGCATACATTTTCCCTAAAGTGATGGTATACAAGTAATGTATTATATGAAATACGGTACATATTCTATGAAAATGAGGGGTCGGGTATAATTTGAGGTATTTTGTTATAGTGGAGAAGCAAAGTATTTTACCTTTGTATTTACGTATGAGGTATATTTATCGTGTTTTCGTTATGGCCCTTTAGTTCAATACATAATCACACATAATATAGACATGTATATGTTAACTAACTCAGCCACGATACATGGTTGTGGCCCAATTAGGTACCCATAAAGGGAAGCCCATACTTGAATTGGAATATTAATAATAAAGTGGTATAGAGTAGTTAGACCCATTACTCAATCAATCAATGAACCAATCAATCAATCAAATAAACCAATTAATTAAAGGCTTTATGTACGTTATTACCCAAGCGGGCTAGAATACTTGGGTCCCCTTTAGTGTACAAGTTAATTATACTATATATTGAAATGTATATGTGTCACAAACCAGTCAACATACCCGAATATGGCCTAAGTGGGTTCAATTCGGTTGAAGAAGGCTACTGCAGGCTAATACCGGGCATCTCGCATTCACCCCAATTGGGTCCCGAAATGGAAGATCATACACTCTAAATACATATATATATATATATATTTGACCAGGGTATTGCTATTTATCATCCATACATGACCTGGTTTCGGAAATAAATGAATTTGACGTTAAAATGAACAATCTTGTGGTTATTTCAAATCTACGTAACCAGGAAAGAGTTAGTATTAAACCAGTAACTTGGATTATGCTATTTTTTAAACCATGATATGTATAGATGATCTATATAACCCCTATCCTGGTCAATATAATCAGGATACTTTTAAAATATACTGTCATAAATGTTAATATTAATCATAATGTACTATGGAGGTGTTAAACCCACCAATCAATCAATAAACCAATCAATATATCAACTAATATATTTAATTAAAGCTTTCAAACTTGTTTTTCATACAAGCGGGTTAGCCTAATTGGGCTCCTTTATTTCAAAATATAATCACAGTTAATTTATAAATTAACGCGTGCCATAGCCCACAATTGCCAATCCTGGCTGATCCTGGTCTCCAATTGGGCCCCCAAAAGGGAATCCCTCGCATATATTGGAAGGAGCTGTCCATTAATCAATCAATAAACCAATCAAATAATCATATACAAAAACAGTATATATTGTGTTTTCCTACCAGCGATCTAGCCCACTTCTTGTGTTGACAGATACTCTGCATGACAATATTGCCACTAAATAGATTGAATCAGTGTCAAAGTGGAGCTACAGCATAATCGTGGTATTAGTTAGCTTTGAGATAACTGAGGCCGAATTCCAAGATACATTCATTGTAATTACCGTTCTGTTGTTGAATACGAATATGGTACTGTACACTGTGTAATATGTTTTTTCAGTAATACATGTCATTGACAATCCTCTAAGTGGCTGATCGTGTGTGTATACATCGTAATCACAGATCATGCTCATGTTGCTGTTGGGTGGATCGATGCCATACATTAACCGTTATTAACCTTTATTGTGTTGTATGCGTTTGCAGGCGTTGTAGGCGTTTGCATCCTTCTTATTTACTATCGTAGTACTCGGGCGTGTGATCTACTAAGCTGTGATCTCAATATGTATTGAAATAATATTATATACATTATATCATGATGCTACGAGTATTATGTATACATGCGGATGCGTAACTTCGGGGAACGTGGATATACACCTCCCTCCCTTCAATGAACTTCAACGTATACAAAACATGAACAATTTTAAATACCTGAATATTATATATGTAATTAAAGCTTCCAACATGTTTTCATCTAAGTGGGCTAACCTAATTGGGCTCCTTTAGTAAAAAATGTCAAAAATGTAATCACACTTGATTTATAAATTAACAGGTGCTATAACCCGCCCAGCTGACCTGGATGAGGCACACTTACGTTGCATTCAGTTGAACAGTACAGATGCACACCAGGGTCAGCCCGCATTGGTAATTGACCCACATTGTGATAAAAAAGGGAAGCCCACAAATACATTGAAATATTAATCCTAATGTTTGAAGGATCTTATATTAATCAATCAATAAGCCAATAAATTAATCAATCAATAAAACTGTATGTTTTTATCCCACTTGTTATGTTGACTGATACTTTGTATGGCAATACAACGTTAATTGCCTCTAAATCGATTAAATCAGTTTCAAAGTTGAGCTACAGTATCATTAATGCTCTTGTTATTCATTATTAGTTAGCTTTGAGATAACTCAGTGGGGTCGAAGTCCAAGGTATATCCATTGCAAATACCGTTATGCTGTTGAACACCAATATGATACAATACATTATGCAAATATGTTTTCAGTAATATATGTCATTACACATACAATGAGCTGCTGATCGTTTGTGTATACACCGTAAATACATGGTATGCCTGGATGTTGCTGCTGGGGGGGGGAGGGCATACATTACCCGATTTCGTATTAATTTATAGTGTAACCTTCCGATGTATTAACGTCGTCCTCGGACTGGTGGTTAATCCTAGCAGAGGATTGGCCACTATCCGACTTCACAAGCTGCATAGCAAGGAATACCACAATTGTATGGTACTACAGCGTGAGCCGGGCTATATTAATACAGTTGTTCGCAGTGACTATTACTCCATAGCATTCGATAAATAAGTATATGTCGTACTTATAAGTCGTATTAGTAAGGCAATCATAACACAAATTGTAAACATAACAACATTACATAATCAAATAACCGAATGCTAGTTTTAGTTATATATAAGAAGTATGAGTCAAACATTAAGCCAACACTATTTGCACGCACACCTATTATTATGTAAATAACGTATTGGTCAAAATCATACAACCGTTACACTATGTTTAAAAGTATTTGATAATTACCCTATTACAGTTGTCTCAGACACAATGCGAGCGCTAAACCAGTATGCATGATAATGTTATGTTATTCGTTCCGTGATTATGGTATAAATATAATAACAGGTTATTATTTGGGGTGGGGGGAAATCTAGTTTGAATTTCATTTACCCATTAAATGAGCCAATATTTATTATACACAAAATATTTTTTAAGAACACATTTTAAGTCATAGATCACTATATATACGTAGTGAATCCCTAACAAGGGGCGATGAAGAATACACTAATAAATTAATATAGGCCTATCAATTATGAATAGATATGCCTATATGGCTTGTTTCTCCAGCACGGCTAGGCCGTGTTAGACAGACACTCCATACAATATAGACCTAATAATTCTGAATATATACGCCATATTCGATTATATACACGTATATATTCAAAATTAATAGGCGTATATATTCCTTTCATCTGATTGGTTGATTTAATGGGTGTATATAATATATTATATAGGTGTATATATTATAATTAATACGCCTCTCTCGCTCTCTACCTATCTCATGTATCCCTAAAAAGGGGTGAGGAAGAATGCACCAACTAACTGTAGCATTATTGGGAAAATCTCTCCAACTCCCCCTACTCCTGGCCCTGGCCCTCCAATCGCCAACCTCACCAGCCCTCTTAGAATCCCTCTCAATACAGTCCTTCCATCTCAAATCTACTTCGACCTACTTCCACGTGCGACATCGCCCTTATCGGGAGACGCCCATCGTCCAGGCGCTCCACATACCCAGTCCACCCCAAATCGCCCCCGTATCACCCTTTATGTAAGATTCCTAGGCATCCCATTATCCTCTCTTATATCATCCAATCTTCTCCTTTCCGCCCGCTAACCCCCGCGATACTTCTCATCCAATTATTTCCACATACTTGAAGACGCTGTAGCTGAGCATTAGTCAGGGCCACGGTATCAAGCCCGTAAATACATGCTGGAATAACACAGGTACCCAGTACTTCCCCTGTTAATTTATTGGATATGTGCCTATATGTCATAACACACTTAACTTTTCTCCAGACCAGAGCCCCTGACTGATATATGTAAAACCATCATTCTGCTTAATATATCTTCCTGCTAGGGCAATACCCAACTCCTGTCGCTGCAAACCCACTGACAAAACCTCTGTCTTATCCAGGATCATGCATAGCCCATGACTATCAAATAAATCATTCCATTATACTAACACCTCCTGTAAATCATGCTTGTTGTCCATAACTACTCTCAGATCGTCTTCATGTAGCAACTTATGCTGCCCGTCCTTGGTGCTGACCTTTATGTTAATCACGCACATTACCATAATACAAAAGTAGTGGATTAAGGACACTACCCTCTCTGAGCCCAATATTTACCCGAAACTCTTCTGACATCATTGAATTAATCAAAACCCTACCATTTGTACCTTCATAAAGACCCTTTACCATCCTAACTTATGCTTCAGGGACACCCATCCACCGCAGTGTAGACATAACTAATTCCCTAGAAACAGAATCATAAGCCTTCTCCAAATCTAACATAACATAATATTAATGTTAATTAATTTAACTGGATTATTTTGTTGTTGCCCTGTCCGTAGTGTGTCTCATCATATATCGGTGTAATGATACACGAGGGATTTGGAAATGGATTTTTTGATAGTCAATGTGGTCTGTCGTTGATATTTTTTTCATGAAGCCACCGTATTCCTTTGGTTGATTCTCATCGATTATAATTTCTATGCTTCATAGTATTATTATTGTAAATAACTTAGATGTGGTATCAAGCTGTTTAGTCTGTAGTTTTTTATATTTATTTTGTCTCCTTTCTTGTGTAATATTAATACTTTTTCCACTTTCCAGTTTTGGGTGGTCTTTTTTGTACTATGACACAATTGAATAGTTTTGTAATCTTTGTGATTACTATCTCACCACTCTCCCCCAGTATATCCTTCATGTTTTATTAGCTCTTTTACGACATGACTACATTATTAATGATGGTGTCCATGCTTGGTTTATTTCGTATTTAAGTAATCGGTCGCAAATGTTCACTTTGGTGGTAAAAAATATAATAATTATAAGAATAGTATTTATGGGGTGCCTCAAGGTTCTGTTCTGGGACCTATATTATTTTCACTTTACATTAAAGAAGTTGCTGATACTATCCGTAAGCATGGAATTTCTTTTCACCAATATGCGGATGATACACAATTATACATTTCTTTCAATGA
>JAODAI010486278.1:0-19259 GCA_027575025.1 Scotoplanes globosa
TCAACGTCCTGAACAAAGTATGAGCCATTGAAAAGGTTCTTCGACGTCCAGTCCTTGCCTTTTTCAAAAATGTCGCGAAACTCGGTCGCGGCTTCTTCGTCGCCCACAGTTCTCGCCATTTCAGACCCTGCGAGCAAGGCTCCAAGATAAAATCCTTGCAGCCAGCCACTTGGGCCAAACAGCTCCATATCCAGCGTGTGATGCTGGCGTCCAGTAAGAATGCCTGAACGCTCAGGATCCCATTTATCATAGTTTTCCGGATGCCAGCTATATTCAATGGTGCCCTTGACCTGGTTCCATATTTTTTTCAGCCATTCAGTATCGCCCGTCAATTTCCAATCGCGATAGGTCTTGAGAACGTTCCCAAACTGACCGTCGACGCAGGGGCGTGACGATCCGGTCCCAACGCCAAGTGGAAGCGACAGGCGGAACGTCATACCACCAGTGGAATCCAGATAGTTGTGCTGATAATCTGCGTCACGCATCGTCCGTTCCAATGCCGGGAACAGGAATGGCAGCACTTGCTGATAATTCCAGACATGCGTGCAGGAACCCTCGCAACAGCCGGTGTCGGGATGGCAGCCTTCCCAGCCATAGAATGTGCCGTCTTGCAGACGCATTGTTGTTGCAGATTTAACGATCGAGAGATTAGAGGCAATTGCATCTATCACCGCATCAGGCATTGTACCATCAGCAAGGATATTCCTGAGTGCAAAAGTCTTAGACTTGGCTTGATCCCAAATGCTTAACGCATCTTTTGCGACATCTGCAGCACCAGTCCATTCAGAAGTATAAAAATTCTGCCAGGTCTTCGGCATGTCCTTGTCTTCTGTGATCATCCCGTATTGGCTGTCCCAATCTTTAACAACATTGGGGATGAACCATGAAATCAAATAGCGGATATTTTTAGTTTCACCCGGTGCGAGCGAAAAATGAGAGGCTAAAACACCGTGTTCTGAATTTGCCAATGGGCTTTTGTTTCGGTCCGTATCGTCTTCTTCATAGTACCGATCTTTCAGACCGCCACCTGCCGAAATATCTTGCCAATAAACCTCCATCGTATCGAACCAGGATCCACGATACAGATTGCGCTGATATGTTGTGTTGTCATGATCGGTTGCCAGACATATTTCTCCATATGCCGCTGTTTCGCGACCTTCGGACGATGTCCCGCATATTGAAGTGCCAGACTTGTCCTGCTCAACGGAAACCGAAGCGTCCGACAGGGGGAATCCGATACACCCGAACAAATCATAGTCTAGGGGAGCGTCTGTTGTGTTTTCAATGATGAAATCAAAAAACGCAGCGGGCATGGAGGAAATGCGCTCCTCCATGGGAACAAACGGTGCAAAAGCCGAGAGGTCAACTTTGCCTGGGAAAGCAGCATCCCGGAATTTAAGTTCCGCAACAGGGTAGGGGCCAGACATTGAAGTTTCACGAAAATGTGGAAACCCCGCCATCTCTTCACGTCGTGGTCCAAATCCAAATGTGTTGAATGCAGGACCTTGCATCTCGCCGGATCTATTGCCCATAAACGGACCGTTCAGGACACGGACATCCCCGATCTTTCCTTTCCGGCTCGCCCTTATGGCAAAGTGGGAAAAGCCGTTAATGCTTCCCTTAGAAGGTTTATTGAATATTTCCCAATCACGGAGGCGACCGTCAGCGCCAAGACCAATTGAACCCGCGCCAATGCCCCCCAATGGGAAAGAGGTGTGACGCGTGTTTTCGCCGCTATATTCAAAATAACTATTTGATTTTTTATTTTCGGACATCACAATACTGCTCCAGTTTGGCAGGGAACGAATCCACGGTCACCAGCCCCCTCGGATTCTGATTTGCTTTCCGAGCCCGACTTGACCTCCGGAATGCGTTCAAAAATGTCATTGATCATGGTGACACCCCGTCATTTTCTCCTGCATTATAAGAGCCATGATGTTGTCAACCGTATCACCTTCATTTCTTAATGGAAGCTCAATGAACGAGAAATTGATGCCCCCCCTACCCGGGACGATAAACCTTCCGACAAAGACCAAGCTAATAAAAGGCCGAAAACCCGCCTTAGCGACCCTCGTTCACATGGATGCGGGGAGTTACCAATTGTCTGACTTTGATGGGCTTGCAACCAATCCATCTGAAACTTCACATGAGACGGATCAATCGATTATTCGAGCAGATATGGGCGCGCACTGATTGTTTCGGTTAGACGGGAAATTGACCCCGTCCAGAGCAAATGGGTCCACCGGATCTTTGAATGGTACGCAAACGGCGAAGCACCTAGGTGGATTGCAGCGGAATTGAACCGTCGCGACGTCCCGTCCCTAAGAAATGGAACTTGGTCCGCCAGCACCATTTATGGCGATATGAAAAAAGGGACAGGGCTGCTCAATAATCAGCTCTATATTGGTGAATTTATCTGGAATCGCTCCCGATGGGTGAAAGACCCCGACACTGGGCGGAAAAAGCGCCTAGAGGTAGAAAAGAACCGATTGATGCGTATTATGGAATCCACCCCCGAAACATCAGAGAACATCAAAGCCATCCTGCCGAGGGCCATCGAAATCTACCGTGATCTGATCGACAATTTTGAAGAAGTCAGTCTCAAGAAAATTGGCCGCGCTCGTAAACAGATCGAAGCCCTTGTTGGAGGCGAGATCATCCTACATCCCACCTCGGAAGGATACCTTGAAGCTGAGCTTTCCGGGGACTATGCAGGCCTTCTGAGCCTCGCAAAAGAAAAGACCGGCACTAAGGCCGGTCATAGTAAATTAAGTCTGGTTGCGGGGGCGGGATTTGTTCAAGACAATACATTAACCAAACACATATAATTTAATTCCAGGGATTGCCGGACAGAGTTGCTTCAGACAACATCAAATGAATTTATTCCGACATATGCGTCCTCGACCACAGCCAACAACGAGAGTTCTCCGGAGCTCATGCTGTTGGCCACCAGGCCGTCTTCCTGATAAGCATAGATCGCGGTGTCCTTTATGCCCTGGACAGCAATTAAGGCGCTTTCGCCTTCTGATGCCGTCAGGCTGGCACCGTTAATGGCCGAGAGTACATTGTTAAAGCCGTTCGCTATCAAGTCGCTGTCCGTCAGGCCCAACCCTGTCAGTAAAAGCGCCTCCTGCAAGGAATTGAAATCAGCGGCAGCATTGACAGCGAACGCCAGTGCGCCGTCTCCGTTATCATCCAACATTGTTGCCAAAGTGCCATCAAGGCTCAGGTAATCGGTAACAGTATTGAACCCAGTGATGATGTCATACCCAAAATTGGTTCCGATTGCCGCACCGTCGCTAATTTCTGTGTAACGGAAAACCGTAGAGCCCGAGCCTGAAATCAATGTATCGCCACCGTCGCCGCCAGTTAACGTGGTCTCAGCACTGCCTCCGCTGAGCGTGTCGATACTCGCAGACCCGATCACGGCCTCGATACTGTTCAAAACATCAAGGCCTTCGCCGCTGCCGATGATTTGTTGAGTTCCAATACCCAAACTGACAACTACGGCGCCAGTTGCCTGACTATAATCAACCGTGTCCGTGCCTGAGCCACCGAACAGCAGATCGTCGCCCGCGCCGCCGATCAACACATCGTCGCCGGCCCCGGCAGAGATCACGTCGTCTCCCGTCGTCCCGGTCAGGGTCTCGCCGGCGTCAGATCCGGCAATCGTCACCGCTTTCGCCTCCAGGGTCAGCTCAGATGCCGACAAGATCGGATTGAGGACGAGGGCTGATCCCAGGTCGATACCGGTGATGGTGTTGAAATTACCGCTAACAGATCCATACGTGATGATCTGGAAAGTATCGCCCAATGAGGGTGCAAAGCTGTTGATCAGGTTGATGTTCAAAGCCCCGCCGAGCGTCAATTGCCCCGACACGTTCAAGACGTCAAAAGTGGCCCCTGCGACGGTGCCACCTAATTCCATAATCAGGTTCGAGGTCTCGCCACGGAACATTTGGCCGCCGATATTGAGGGTACCCGGCGAGAAGCCGACCGTAGTGGTGCCGTTGTCAGTGAAAGTGATGCCGCTCACATCCATGGTGCCGCTGCCTTGAATGGTCCCACCCGTATCGTTGAGCAGGCTCGTTCCGATCCAGGTCAGAACTTGACTGGCGGAAATATTGACAGTGCCAGAATTGGCATGCGCCGCGCCGGCCTTTCCAATAGTCGTGCTGAAAATGACATCCAAAAGGTTCTGGTTGTCAAGTTCCGCCGATAACGTTCGTGCACCGCCGCTTCCGGTGTTTAAGGTCTGAATGGTTCCGGTGTTGGTCAGCGTCCCGGACGTCACTGTCAGGTTCGAACCGTAGGAGCCGCTGTTGCCTGCGCTATCCAACTGGATCGTGCCGGCGTTGGTGAACCCGGAAGCAAACGTCAATTTCGACGCGAAGACAGATTGCCCCGTAATGGCGGTGACCTTCAACGTTCCACCGGAGGTGTTTGAAAACGTACCAGTGATGTCGTTGCCGGCGTCTTTTACTGTCAAAGAACCTGCATTGGTGAACGTCGACACTGTCACATCGCCGCCATCCATGGTCATCGTGCCCTGATTGGTCAGGGATCCCGTGCCGCTAAATGTGCCGGTGTTGACCGAACTGGTTCCTGACAAGTTCAGCACGCCATTAAGCGTTGCTGTGCCCAAGGTCGTCGAGCCCATCACATAAAGTGTGCCAGCCCCCACCAGTGTGCCGCCGGAGAACGTAAACGATGTGGCGCTTTCGATACGCGATGCCGCCGCCAGTGTCAGCGAACCGCCCGAAAGGGTGAAGGTACCGCTGCCGGACGCGGTCAGGGAATTGATGGAAGTCGTCGTCCCGGCTGCGTGGACGACGGTAGCGGCGTTAATGAGTATATTATTGGCGCTGGGCAGGGTATCGGCGTCCCAGTTGGCCGCCGTCCCGAAGTCCGTATCGGTATCGCCGTCCCAGGTGCGGCCGAACGTGCTGGCGATGGAAAGGTCGATATCGGTGGCATTGACCGTCACCGTCACCGAGTAGGCGGCACTGAGGTTATGGGTGACGGAGGCGAACGATGCGTTGCCAGAATTTGACGCATAACTAACGATATTGGCGTAGGCATCACCGCTTGTCAGCGCGCTGCCGGGGCGGAAATCAAGCGCCAGCGTCCCACCAACGGCGTAGGAACCGCTGACAGTCATTTGGTCGTAGGTTGTCGTGCTGGTGATATCAATACCGAGCACCGAGCTGCTGGTTTGAGCAACATTGCCTGTGATGTTGAGGGTTCCAAGAGCGTCGTCTCCCCCGGGGCTCAAAATACCCGAATTCGTGAAGGTGACGGCGGAGACGTCGAGAGTACCGATGAGGGAAATTGACTCCACAGTTTTGATAACGCCGCCCGACTGGTTGGTCAGAGAATTGCCAGCAAAGGTCAACGTCGTCGAACCAGCAATATCGATGGTTCCGCTTGAGGTATGCGTCGTGCCGGTTGAGCCAATGTTCAATTTCACATCAACATTGACGAGACCTGAATTACTCAACGTCGCATTCAAATCATGTTCTGTGGCGCTGGCGCCGATGCCCTGAACAGCCTGGATGGTGCCGGTGTTGGTCAGCACCCCGGTACCATCACCCACTTTCACCGTCTGCCCCCGGTTGTCGCCGGTCTGGCTATCGAACAGCAACAGTCCTGCATTGGTAAATGCGTTGGCGATGGTGGTGGTGGTCTCTGAACCTGCCTGATGCTCAACCTCAAGCGTCGCGCCCGAGGAGTTCACCAAGGCTCCGTTGATGGTGTTGTTATCGATCAGCTTGAAAGTGCTTTGGTTATCGAAACCAATAGAAATCGTCTGCTCGGTGAATGTCAAACTTGTGGCATTTATGATTGTGTCCGACCCTGCAGTCAGGCCTGAAACAAGACTATTGAAACCAGCGCTGCTTAACGATGTTGTTAAGGTAACAACGTCGACCCCCGAACCACCGGTCAACGCCTCCACGTTGGCGATAGAAATAGTGTTGCCACCATCGGCAAGAATCAGGCTGTCGCCGGTGCCGTCAGCCAGGTTGACGTTGTCTCCCGACGCCGCATTGCCGCTCAGTGTGACGATATTGTCGCTGCTATCACCAACGATATTGTCGATACTTGAAGTCAATGTCACCGTCACCAGCGAGGTTCCGCTGACGTTCTGCAAACCCGACAGCGTTACCGTAAACGATGAGGTCGCGATATCAGCCACGGACTTGTTGGAAAGTTTTATCTCCATGTCCGAGGCGCCGTCGCCGTCGATATCAATCTCGAGAATGTCGCTAGAATCGGTAAATCTTGCAGACGTATTGCCGCCGCCAGCGAAGGAATTTGTGCCAGCGCCAACAAAGCTGAATGTTCCTGTGCCGAGTGCATCAAGAAAGATAATGTCGGCGACGCCGCTTGATGCTTGTGTGAAATCGGTAATTGTATCGCGCGCCGTCGACGTTGATTGGGAAATGGCCGTATAGCGAAAAGTGTCCGCGCTGGAACCTCCGGTCAGAATATCGGCACCTGCACCGCCGGTAATGGTGTCGCTGCTGCCATTTCCATCGATCGTATCAATACCTGCGCCCCCGTCGATGGTATCCACGTTGGCGCTTCCTTGGACATTGTCGTCTCCGGCTTCTCCAAAGATCGTTTTGTTGCCAAGCGAGACCGTAATCGTGTCATTGCCGGCCCCCGCGAAGAAGGTCTCTGTTGTAGTGCCCGTGCTGGTGATCGTGTCATCACCGCTGCCGGTCTTGAAAATCTCGAAGTTGGAGAATGTGGATTGCATGCCCGTGAAGAAGCCGTCTCCGACGATTACGCTGAGGTCCGCTGTCGACGCAGAGAGATCCAGGGTGTCGGTATCACTCCCGCCGTCGAGCGTGGTGCCGAAGGATGCCCCGGCGGTCAATGTGACGGTATCATCGCCGCTGCCACCGGTGACGGTCGTCAGATCGCTACCAGCAGATGCGTCAGAAAAGGTAAAGGTGTCGGCCTGGTCACTGCCGGTGATCGTTTCAACGTCGGCGAGGGTGTCAGTGCCCGCCTGTTTGACGACGGTCACTAAGGAAGGGGCAATGGTCGCGGCAATGCTGGTCGGCGTCGTGGAGTAGCTGGCCGCATCCGTGCCAGAACCACCGCGGATCGTATTCGACGAACTGTCCGATGCGACGGTGAATGTGTCGGCGTCGGCGCCGCCGTTGAGCACGTTGGATCCGCCACCGCCATTAATCGTGTCGCGGCCACCGCCGCCGTAGAGGGTGTCGTTTCCAGTCCCGCCGGTCAGCGTGTCGTCGCCGCCAAGGCCAAAGACGATGTTGTTCCCCGAACTCTCGACGATGTTGTCGCCGGAGGTCGTACCGACCAAAGCATCGTCGCCGCTGGTGATGTTGGTGCCTCTGGTTCCGTCCAGTGCAATTGCCCGGGGTGCAATGTAGAGGCCGCTGTCGAGAACATTGTCTCCCGTGTCGGAAACAACGATGTCGAGGCTATGTTCCTGGCCGGGCGAGATGCCGGTATCAAACAGCGCGACCATGGTTTCCGGCGCGGTGACACCGTTGTATTCGATATTGAGGACGTTGCTGGTGTTGTCGGTGAAGAACAACACGGTGGAGGGCGTGTCGCTGACGCCGTCGCGGTACTGCACAACTGTGCCATCGGCTGCAAAGGTCAGGTAATTGACGTCGTCGACGATAACCGCGGCGATGTCCGGTTCGGGATCTGAATCTTGAAATTCCTCGCTGCCAAACATCCAGTCAAAGATCAAACCCTTGGCTTCTGAGCTCGAAACCGTGAAGTCGAGCGACAAAACCGTGGCATCGTTCGTCAAGTCGGGACTGATGAGGGTGTTGACGACGCCTGCAACTTCGGTGTCCTGGATCGGGGCGCCACTGGCCAAGTCGGAAAACTGTGTCGCCGTGTTGGCGGCGGCAGGTAAGTCTCCACTGGTCAGGAGGATACCTGGATTGGTGAGAGAGTACGACACGCCCCCAGTCGAGCCGAAGTCGACGCTGACGAAAACTTCGGCGGAGGTGGCGGTGTTGTCTCCCTGAAAAACCTCCGAGCCAGGAATCAGCGCAAAGCCGGAGAGGCCGGCAAAGCCGATCGTCGCATTGTCACCCAATTCGCCGGCGGTAACTGAAACAGTGGCGCTCGTATCGTCAGGGCCGGTAATGATGTCATCATCGTCATCATCATCATCGCCGGGATCCGGGCCCTCGTCAGGACCACCAACGTCAGGATCCCCGAAATCGGGTCCGCCAAAGTCCGGGTCGCCGAAATCGGGTCCGCCCAAGTCCGGGCCACCTAAATCGGGTCCGCCAAAGTCCGGGTCGCCGAAATCGGGTCCCCCCAAGTCCGGGCCACCTAAATCGGGTCCACCCAGGTCCGGGTCTCCAGGTCCGGGACCGCCGAGATCAGGACCGCCTGGGCCCAGACCCTCAGGGCCAGGACCTTCGGGCCCTGTTCCTTCGATGGGGCCTTCACCCTCCGGGAGTCCTTCACCTTCAGGTAGGGCCTCACCCTCTGGAAGAACTTCGCCTTCAGGGAGAGCGTCACCCTCAGGCGGAGCCTCTCCTTCCGGAGGGACATCGCCCTCAGGGCCCGCTTCACCTTCAGGTGGAGTTTCGCCCTCAGTGCCCTGTTGTTCGGCTTCGGTAGCGGCCTCAATTGCGTCCACCTCGGCCTGGACGGCATCTGCCTCGGCTTGTGCCGCCTCGGCTTCGGCTTGCGCTGAATCGGCTTCTGCTTGCGCTGCATCTGCAGCGGCGGCCTCAGACTCAGCGGCTTGCGCAGCTTGCTCGGCCTCGGCCTCTGCGGCAACAACTGCCTGCTCCGCTTGGGCGACTTGGTCAGCTCCCGGAACAGATACTCCCGCAGATGCGGCAGCTGAAACAATAGCTCCGGTTGCACTGGTCTGAATGACCGCCGCCGAAGCTGCGGCGGCTTCCGCGGCGGCGGCGGCGACGCCGGCTTCCGCCGCCGCCGTGTTTGCGGCAGCTTCAGCTTGCGCGGCTTCCGCGGCGGCCGTCTCTGCGACCGCGGCCTGGGCATCGGCTTCTGCCTGCGCTGCTTCAGCGGCCTGAGCAACGGCCTCGGCTTCGGCCGCATCAGCGGCAGCTTGGGCCTCAACCGCAGCAGCCTCTGCGGCGGCTTGCTCTTCGGCAGTCTCCGCAGAGGCGGCCTCTGCGGCAGCGACTTCTGCGGCAGCAGCGGCCTCTGCGGCAGCGACTTCTGCTTCGGCAGCCTGGGCTGCAGCGACCTCAGCTTCGGCGGCGGCAGTGACTTCTGCCTCGGCGGCGGCGGCAGCTTCTGCTTCAGCCGCAGCCTCGACTTCGGCGGCGGCGGCAGCCTCTGCCTCAGCTTCGGCCTGTGCAACTTCAGCTTCCGCTGCAGCGCTCTGCGCCGCCTCCTGTTCGGCCTGCCCCTGGTTGGCACCGTCAACGACATCGGCAGGGATCGCGTTGACGGCATTGGGCAGCGCGTCGATGGCCTCACCAAAGATTTGGCCCATCTGTTGTGGGGTCATGATAAATGGGCGCGACGGAGCGTCATTGTCATTGGCAATATTGACGGCCTGACCCGGTTGGTTGATGGTCTGGGTGCCAGCAGCGTTACGGATGGTCATTTCGCCGGTCACGCCGCCGACTTCAGGCAGGATGGCGGCCGTTGTGACACCGTCGCCGTCCACGCTACCGCCTCCGACGGTGCCGCGGATGCCGATCGTTGCCGTCGGCGTTATCAGGATCATGGCGTCTGGATCAGTCTTGGAGATCTGGCCGCTGACGAAGGTGAAGGCGCCCTGGATCAGCGATAAACCCATTGAACCTTCCTGGGTGTCTGGGTCGTAGAGCATTTCATCAAGCACCATTCGGCCGTCTTCTGCCAATGAAAAACTGCTATCGTCGGCAAAGATGACGCCTATGGAGCCTTCGGCACCGGTTTCGAGAATATCGCCCTGGAACACCGGGTCGCCTTGCTGAGCCAACACGCGGGTGCCGTCGGTACGGACGATCTCAACCTCGCCGTTTAAAGTCTCAACGCGGCCAATTGCTTCGCTGCCCACTCTAGGCACCGCCTGCGCGTATTGGCCGGGAGCAAGCGGGCCGGCCAGACGAGCGACAGTGTGTCCCTGCAACACAACGCCGCTATCCGTCGTCAGGCCGGGTGGATGATCGAGGGAGAAGTAACCGAGGACTGTCAATTCCTGACCATCAGGCCCGATAATCTTGAGGTCCTGGCCATCGCGGCTGAACTCAGCGCGAAGAAACCAGGGCTCACCGCGAATGACAATGTCTTCACCCGACGTCGCGGTAATTTCTAAACTTGAATTGGAACCAAATTTTTGCTCATCGTCCCCTGGCTCATGAGACGATCCGGTAATGCTGTCAGGAGTGTCCGCACCAGGGTCTAAATTCCGCACCGTACCAATGGCCCCCTATAGTCGTTCACCTAAAGCTTCACTATTAGTCAATTGCCCTGGCGGCACCCGTCTGTTGTGTCTGCGATTTCTGTCTCATCTTCGTTCCCTTCGGTCACTACGATGAACCAGAAATCCTCTCTTATGCAATACCGCTATCCGTCATCCAAAATTCCACCAAACGAGCCAATGCAGCCTACGCTGCCCGAAACAATAACCAAATGCCATTGAGTTGGAAAGTTGGCAATGTCAGGCTAAAGCCCACTTTGACAGCATCGCTCTTGCTGCACTTAACGTAAGCTTCACATAATGAGGTGGCATCAGCTTGACCTGATGACCAAGTTCGATAAGTTACCGCGCCCAATGGTGCGCTGTGGCACAGGCCTCCATACCAACCAGGCACGGCGTTTGT
This sequence comes from Scotoplanes globosa, assembly GCA_027575025.1. Classification (NCBI taxonomy): domain Eukaryota; kingdom Metazoa; phylum Echinodermata; class Holothuroidea; order Elasipodida; family Elpidiidae; genus Scotoplanes; species Scotoplanes globosa. The sequence goes on from JAODAI010486278.1 coordinate 10,803, forward strand.
TTCTTGAAGAACGGCAGTACCTGAGCCAGCCTTAACTGGCGGCGGAATATCAGCAAAGCTGTTGGCTGCAGAATGGCCTGAAAGATTGATGTCATCGTCACTGCCAGACCCGGCGACAAAATCAGTAATGGTGTCTGCTCCATCGCCGTTCGAGAAGATAAACAAATCGTCCCCGGAACCACCTTCAAGGTAATCGCATTTTCGACGTATGAGACCGTATCAAATCCGGTTCCGCCATCACTTACATCAACAATTCGTTCGGATCGATAAGCCCGTTAACACCGAGAAGCGTTATCGAACCATCGGTGCCGAGATCTACGATCGTATCCAACACACCATCCGTGTTCGTGTCCGCTTCTGAAGTTCCGTTAATGACCACACCGTCTTCAAGCACTAACAAATCAAAAGCAACGTCAAAATCGGTGTAGGTATCGTTGCCGTCATTGGCGCCGAACACGAACAAATCATCACCGATGCCACCCGTCAGCACATCGTCGCCGCCGCCGCCGCGTAGCACATCGTTACCGGCACCGCCGTCGAAGGTATCGGCGCGGTCGGACCCGAATAGCAATGTTGTATCCGCTTCCGCGGCGCCGTTGGCCGTCGCATTAAAATCGATTCCCGTACCACTGGCGGACAGGGCGCCGGTGAAGCCATCGGCAACGCCGGTGAACGCGACCGAGACCTGGTTGGTGCTCAAAAACGCACCATTGGAAGAGATAATACCGATGCTGTCGCCAGAACTGGCAGTAAAGCCGTTACCGAAGGTCACATGGACAATCCCATCCGACAAATTCGCAAACCCGCCGACCGAAAGAAGGTCATGACCACCCACAGCGGCCCCCGGCGTGAGCCCCTGGACGTCCAAATCAATACCGCCACCGAACATGCTGAAGTCGCCGGTTACGGACAAAGAACCTACAGGATTGCCAATTTCGAGTGATCCGCCTTGCAGCTGTACCGAACCATCGATCGTACCGTCGCCGGATATCACCGAGTTGGCATTACCGCGCACAACGTTGGCCGTAACAACACCACCGTCGGAAACATCCAGGCTCGCCGAACCTTGGAGCGCCAGATTTATGTCACCGGTTACCGTCAAGTTGGAACCGGTGCCGGACACGTTAATGGCGCCGTTTGCATCTTCGTTTTCGCCAGCATTTACGCTATTAGCAATGACAGTACCGCCGGCAAGTACATTAAGTGTCCCGGTCGTGGGCACCCCAGCCGTGCCGAATGTCCCACTAGGATCAACATATCCATTGCCAACTACAATTGTATCAGTGGCGTTCAGTTGAGATCCGATGCCGGATACCGTCACGTCGCCTGTCGAACCACCCGCCGCCGCAATATGAACTCGGGTTTCAATTGTCGCCGTGGCGCCGTTCAATACCTGGAAGTCACCATCGCCCTCAGTACCAATATGGGCGATAACGTCCGTTCGACCCGTTGAATTGAGCATCTGGTAGCTCGATCCAATGCCATCAACTAAAACACTTCCTGTGCCGCCAACTGAGCCTCCAATATCAAAATTTGAGAACCCGGTTGTATGGATGGTATTGATCAGGCTTCCGCCATTGGTGATGTTGACTGAACCGCTGCCGTATGATCCAACGGAAAGTGCGCCGGTCATGTTAACAACCCCGCCATTGCTGACGTTCACTGCACCCACCCCCTGATAGCCAATCAATGTATCGGAATCGAGCCCGCCAAGTGAGAAAGTGGAGCCACTCCCATCGACATTAACGGTCCCCTGGCCCGTTGTCTGGCTGCCAATGTTAATGTTGCTAAAGCCCGTCGCGGGAGTAACTGTGACCGCGCCACCATTTAGAATATCAAGTGTGCCATTACCTTCGTTGCCAACGGTGAAACTACCCGAAGTATTAACAGCGCTACCGGCCCCATCCACGGTAACTGTACCTGTTGTATAAGCGCGAGCGGCGATAGTGAACGAGCCTTCCCCGGTCAGGGAATCGAGGGTGACTTGACCACCCGATTCAACAACCAGTGTACCGACACCGCCATCGCGGACGCCAAGCGTGAAACTGCTACTCACACCTTGCAGCAACACCTCACCACCATTGCTGACGGTCATATTGCCTGTGCCACTGCCGTTCCCGGCGCGGCCCAATTGCACGGACGGTCCACCAAACCCGGCGTCTGGGCCACTCTGCGTCAACTCGATGATCGAACCCGCGCCATCGACGATGACCGTGCCAGTCGCACCGTCCCGACCCAATTGCAGGCCTGGTGCCGTGGTCGTCGTATTGTTGGTAGTACCTTCGCGAATTTCCATGCGCGCGCCATCAAGGATTCGCAAAATTCCGGTACCGCCGTCGCGGCCGACCCGCACGAACCCAGCTTCATAGTCATAAGGCGCGCCAAACGTGCCATTCTCGCTGGATACGATCAGTGTCGAACCGGTACCAGTGATTGTCACGTCGCCGGTACTGCCGGCTTTACGTGCGACTTCAAGGAAATAAGTGTCGAGCGTGCCACCGTCTTCGACCAACAGGGTGCCGTCACCGCCGTTATAACCGATGCGCGTCAGATTATCGATGCCACGTGTTTCAACCCGAGAACCGGCACCAGAAATTGTTAAAGACCCAGTCGCGCCGGCATTGGCGCCGACCACCAAGTCTTGGTAATCTCCGGCCGAATTTGGGTCCTGATTGCCACTGTCGATCACAACCTGACCGCCGGATGAAACGATGAGCGAACCGGCACCCTGGTTGCCGACGGTCATGTTGCCGCCGTCGATGTTCCATTGACCCGAATTTGTAACCGTGGCCGCGCCGTTGGAGCCTGCCTGGTCGCCGATGATGCCGTCGTCTGAGGCCAGTGTGCCGCCGCTGACGACGCCCTCAAGTTGGGTGTCGCCTGTCGGTGTGACCACGCTGTCGATGTCGAGTGTACCGACGCCAGTGTTGCCGACGATGGTTGGGCCTGTTGCCGTATTAACCAAGGGGATGTCTGCGGCGATAGGCGGAGTGGTAACCTCACCCATAGCAATCAGCGTGCCCGCATAGTCCGTCCCGCTTCCGGACCCCTTGACGTACAGCATGCCATCCGTCCACGGCGTAACGCCGTCGTCATCCAGTCCCGTCACCGTGAAAAAGATAATCGCATTAGCCGGTGCATTGGCCTCGATATCGGCAATCAGTACCGCGATATCCGCATCATCTTCCGTTGTGCTGCCCCACGACGTCTGGTTCGGGTCATAGCTGATCCCGGCCATGCCGACAAACTCAATCACGTCCTCACCAGTGGTGAAGTCTTCAATGAAGTCAAACCCGGTTGCCAGCGTTGAATCCGTGTTGCTCACATACCTGAAGGTGTCAGCGCCAGTATTACCTTGGCCCCCCGCATCCCCGGACAGGTCATCACCCCCGGCACCGCCAACAAGGATATCGGCACCGTCTTGGCCAAATAATAGATCTCCACCATCACCGCCATAAAGAGTGTCGTCGCCATTCTGACCGAACAGTTTATCACCGTCCGCGCCGCCGTCCAATGTATCGCCGCCGCCGCCGCCGAACAGAACATCATGCCCCGCATCACCATAGAAGGTATCAGCGCCCACCGATGAGTACTCGGCAACAAGCCAGTCGTTGCCATCAAGGCCGTGCAGTGTCGAACCCGTTGATACCGCACCCAGCACATCATTGGCTGTATCCGTGCCATCTGCCCCCAATGTATCGGACAGGGAGAACGTCTGAGTGCCGAGCCACTGATTATGGAGGTCAACACCGGTCAGGGTCTCGAATCCCGTTCCTGTGTATTGACCAGCCAGTCTCACCGAACCATCGAAGTTGAAATTGCCGTTACTGCTCAGGTTGACCTGCAGGTCATCACCAAACACATCAAAGCCGATGATCGGAATGCTGCCGGTGTCCAGGCTGTCGGCACCAGAATTACCCGTGTAGATGTCATGTCCGCCGAGATAAATAAACTGATCATCCCCGGACGTGCCATCCAGAACATCATCACCTGTTGTCCCCTGAATGACCGAAGGCGTCGCAAAGGTGAAATCAGGCGCGGACAGGCTGCCGGCCAGAACATTGTTTACCAGCACCGAATTACCGCCACCAAAGTCAATCGTCGTATTGGTGCCATCGTCGGTGATGGTCAGGCCGGAAATATCAAATATGTTGTAGGCGGAGACATCGATTTTATCACCATCGCCTGAACTGAAGTCGCCAATGGTATCAGAACCACTGTTCGGGCCGAAGACAAACGTATCCGCCCCGCCATCACCCTGCAGGTAATCATCCCCGCCAGCGCCATTAAGCGTATCGTTGCCGCCTTTGCCGATAAACGTCTCATTCGCTGATGAGCCGGTCAGGCTGTCATCGCCGTTACGCGAGCCACGAATGGCCTCAATGTTAGTCAAGCTGTCGGTGAACGCCTGACCATTCCATGTTCCGGTTGCCGTACCTGCTTCCAGATCCACGGTCACCGCATCAACACCCGAGCGATCATACCGCACCGTGTCGAACCCGGCGCCACCATCAACGATGTCATCACCCTGACGCGTGATGAACCGGTCGTTACCTGTGCTGCCGGTCAGAACATCATCAAAGTTTGAGCCGCGGATCTCTTCAATCCCGGTGAACGTATCAGTGCCACCAAACCCGTCTTCCGTTGTCGTCCCAGCCCCGGCACCGGTCATCGTTACGGTCACGCCAATATTGGCATTGACGTAATCAAGTCGTTCGGTTCCAACACCGCCGGTGATCACATCGTCCCCGGCCCCGCCGCGGAACTGTGTCCAGCTGCCCGCGTCAGTCTGACCGATATAAACGTCGTTGCCGCCTGTGCCGATAACACCAAGGCCACCATTATTGGAATCAATGTTGGCAAGATTAAGCAACGTATCGGTACCGTCGCTACCCTTGTCGATTGACCCGGTGCTCATATCAAACGTTACGGGTCCTGCGAGGTTGCTATAATCAAGCGTGTAATAACCCTGACCGGTCTCAAAATCGATCGTATCATCGCCAGTGCTGGCATTGACCGTATCACCGTCATAAGTGTTATCGCCGGTTAGATAGAGATCATCCCCGGCCGTGCCGTTCAGAACATCGTCGCCAGCCGTACCCTGGATAACCGTAACGCCGGAAGCGACATCAACCGTTACTGTCGCCGTATGGCTGCCACCCTTGCCGTCACTGGCGGTATAATCAAACGTGGTCGAGCCGACGAAACCTGCCGTCGGCGTAAACACAACATCACCGCTGCCATCGAGCGTAACCGTACCATTGGCTGCATTACCAACCAAACTGATGGTCACAACATCGCCGGTATCAATATCACTGTCGTTGGCCAGCAGGCTCGCCGCCGAGATGGTCTCAGCCGTGCCCGCCGTCGCTGTCGCCGTATCAGCCACCGCTACTGGGTTGTCATTGGTCCCGGTTACCGTGACCGAAACCGTCGAGGTGCTGGTCACGCCAGCCGCATCCGACATGGTGTAGGTCAGGACAACCGGTGCCGTTACGCCAACCGCGAGGGACTGATATGCCGTTCCCGGATCGTAGACGACCTGGTTGCCGACGATTGAAACCGCACCAAGACCGGTGGTGACGTTGACACTGTCCACGGTGAGTGTATCACCCGCATCAACGTCCGTGTCATTGGCCAGAACGTCAATCGTAACAGAGCTGTCTTCATCCGTGGTGTCGATATCGGCAACAGCAACGGGGCCGTCGTTTGTACCGGTTACAGTAACCGTTACCGTCGATGTGCTGGTGACGCCGGCGGCGTCCGACATCGTGTAGCTGAGCTCAACCGGCGCCGACTGTCCGGCGGCGAGGGACTGATAGGCAGCACCCGGATCATAGACCACCTGGTTACCGACAACCGTGGCCGAACCAAGGCCGGTCGTTACGCTGACACTGTCAACGCTCAGTGTGTCGCCAACATCAACGTCCGTATCATTGGCTAAAACATCAATCGTGACGGAACTGTCTTCATCTGTTGTATCCGTATCAGCAACCGCTGTTGGAGCCGTGTTAACTGCAAAGGTGAAGTCGGATGCGGACAGGCTGGCGCTTGAGACATTGCTCAACCGAGCCGTATTGCCGCCACCAAAGTCGATAACGGCATCGCTACCGCTATCCGTAATCGACAACCCACCGAGATCGAGGATGTTATAACCGGACACATCAATCTTGTCGCCCTCAGCGGAGTTGAAGTCCGTGATCGTATCAAGACCGCTGCTCGGCCCAAAGACAAATACATCAGCGCCCGACTCTCCACTTAGCCAGTCATTACCAGCCCCGCCATCAATCGTGTCATCACCTCCAAATCCGCCGCCGATGCTATTATCACCAGCATCGCCGATCAGGATGTCGTCATAACTCGACCCATATATGTTCTCAAAATTTCGAACGATATCGGTTCCGCCATTCCCGTCGCTTGCCGTCTCGTTCGCAAGATCTACGGTAACGCCGCCTAATTGCGGCCAATTGGCGCCATAATTAATCTCATCGGTCCCGGCACCACCATCCAGAACATCATTGCCATTCGTTCCGAACACCAGCTCATTCCCGACACTGCCCGTAATCACATCATTTCCTGCAGAACCGTAGATCGCTTCGATCCCGGTAAAGGTATCCGTGTTACCGTCGGTATCTATGGCCGTACCCTGACCAACACCGGTGAACGTCACCGTCACGCCGGTGCTGCCATCACCCATATTCTGATAGGCCAGTAGATCCCATCCAGCACCACCGTCAATGATGTCCGTCCCGCCCATGGCGTCAAACCGCTCATCACCATCACCGCCGGTGAAGGTATCGTCAAAGTTCGTGCCTTCAACCCGCTCAATATTGGTCAACGTATCCGTACCTGTAGAGGCACCCGTTACCGTACTCGCTGCTCCGCCATTACCACCCGTATAGGTGATCGAACTCCATGCGTTATCAACATAGGAAACTGTATCAAAACCGGCTCCGCCATCAATGATATCATCGCCGGCGCCTTCCTGGATCCAGTCATCACCATCGCCGCCATCGATCGTATCGTTATCATTACCGCCGGAGAGAGAATCGTTACCATCACCGCCCAGAAGCGTATCGTCACCATCTTCCCCGCGCAGGCTGTCGTCCCCACCGCGCCCATCGAGGGTATCGTTGCCGCCGCGCCCCCGGAACGACTCATCCGCAGATGAGCCCGAGATCGTATCATCGCCAGACCGTGATCCGCGGATTTCTTCAATGTTCGACAGCGTATCGGTGAACGCCTCTCCGCTCCATGTTCCGCTTGCCGTTCCCGCATCCAGATCAATCGTAACCGCATCAACACCCGAGCGGTCATAACGCACCGTATCCCAACCATCGCCGCCATCAACAACATCATCACCTTTTCGCGTGATAAACCGATCATTCCCGGTGCTGCCGGTCAGCACATCGTTGTGATCTGATCCACGAATTTCTTCGATCCCGGTAAACGTGTCCGTGCCGCCGAACCCGTCTTCCGTGGTTGTCCCCGAACCAGAGCCATTCATCGTCACCGTAACGCCGGCACTTACGCCGCGATAATCAAGCCGTTCCGTGCCAACACCGCCGGTAATCACATCATCCCCGGCGCCACCGCGGATTTGGGTCCAGCTATTGGCATCGGTCTGACCAATGTAAACGTCATTGCCTGACGTGCCATAAACCCCAAGGCCGCCATTGTTGGAATCAATGTTGCCAAGGTTCACCAGTGTATCGGTGCCATCAGCGCCCTTGTCGATTGACCCGGTGCTCATATTAAACGTTACGGGGCCCGAGAGATTACTGTAATCAAGCGTGTAATAACCCTGACCGGTCTCAAAATCGATCGTGTCATTACCGGTGCTACCGATGACGACGTCCTCGTTATAGGTGTTATCGCCGGGTCGAATGACATCATCACCCGCCCCACCATCGATCGTATCATCACCATCGCCGCCCGATAATGTATCTTCGCCGCCAAGGCCAGTGATCACATCATTACCGCCGAGACCATCAATAACGTCAGCGTTCTCCGTACCAACCAGCACGTCATCACCTTCCGTCGGACCATCGTTATTACCGGTCACTGTGACCGTAACCGTCGATGTGCTGATGACGCTGGCGGCATCGGAGATGGTGTAGCTGAGTTCCACATCAACGCTCTCGCCATCATTGAGATACTGATAGTTGGCGCCCGGATCGTAGACCACCTGATTGCCGACAATCGAGGCTGACCCAAGACCGGTGGAGACGAAAACGCTGTCAACGGTCAGGGTATCGCCCGCATCTGGATCGGTATCGTTGGCCAGAACGTCGATCGTAACCGCGGTGTCTTCATCTGTCGTATCCGTATCGGCAACCGCCGTCGGTGCCGTATTAACCAAGGGGATGTCTGCGGCAGCAGGCGGAGTGGTAACCTCACCCATAGCAATCAGCGTGCCCGCATAGTCCGTCCCGCTTCCGGACCCCTTGACGTACA
>JAODAI010486279.1:0-13847 GCA_027575025.1 Scotoplanes globosa
TTCCCTCCCCCCCCCCCCCCCCCCCCCCCCCCCCGAACCTGCAACTGCTCGACTATTTACATTGATAGGCCCAGGTCCCTTGCATGGAGGGTAATAATGATTAATTAGAAGAGAATTAGAAAAATAGTGCAAGTAATGTAGCAGTAATTAAGGGGGCAACTATACATCCCAGTTAAATGTAGTTTTGTATGCTTGTTGCATGATCAGTTATTAATAATAGACGCAGTACTTGGCTAAATTATACTTTCGGGAACGCTAAGGCTATTGGGTCGGGTGGACATTGATTCGTGAGAAACCAGTAAATCTGAAGTGCATCTGTAAAAGTGCCATAAGGTGGAACATTTTTCATGATAAATGTAGTTAGTTGTGCATGTGGTCTGCCTGGTAGGATTGCATGGCCCAATTTCATATATAAAAGAAATTATACAGACAATGTTTCCTCCTGATGGGTGGTGGAGGGTATTTGGGGCGTTTCCCCCTTCCTGGTAAATTTACATTAAATATGTTAACAACTATGTGCCACCCGTTTCATTCCTGGCAGATTTATTTCAAAAGTGTATTAATTATTACTGGGTTGAGTTTGGAGAAAATATATACAAACAATAATGCAAATAGTTATCATTTGATCGGTACATGTAGTAGGGTTGTAGATCGTTATCTATCGCAGTAACACTGTCCATTTCCCACTAATAATGAATGCCCCCATGATCATGCATGCCTCCTATTTCCATTTCTACTATGTATATTGAATTGTAAACTCCTTTACTTTTAACATAAAACATTTCCGGAATGCGTGTTATTTATAGGCCTAGAAGGTCAATGTCCTCTCGTCCACTATTATCAATATCCACTTTCCAGTCTTAATCATTCATCATAAGTAGCATGAGTACATTGTTAATGAAGTATCATCAATATAATCATCATTAGTAGAATCATCATCAGTAGAATTGAAAACCATTATGAAATTTGTATCGGACACATAATCATGAATATGACCATTCATAGTATCACTATCATCATCATGTTCATCATATAATCTCAGATCATCAATACAATCCTATATCATCAATAGAATCATCAATATAATTGACACCATGAGCAACATAATGTGTGATCATCGTGACTATGTAGTCCGCATTGTGTATACAATCATTATAAATACAATCCTATATCATCAATAGAATCATCAATGTAATTGACAGCATTACCAACATAATTAATATCTGATCATCATGATCATCATCTATAGAGTCCGCATTGTCTATACAGTCATTATCAATACAATCCTATATCATCAATATAATTGACACCATTGTCAGTGTAAGAATCATTAATGTAATCAACATTTCAACATCATCAATCTATAGAATCATCATTCTTTAGATTCATATAATTGATACATTGTTCATACTGTAGATATCATCCTCATTATAAAAGTATCAGTACTCGGAATCTATGAAATCGATATCATGAATAAAATCAATACCGATTAGAATCTTCAGAAATAGAATAATCCGCAATATTGACAATGGCATAAACATCAACAGTTGTACCATCATGATCACGATTAATAGAATCATAAATAAGTAATGATCATTTTCAATGAAATCGTCATCATTAATAAAATCATCAATAGAATGATCGACAATAATGGATATATTTATAATCATCAATATAATGATCGTTAATTACAACCTACTATATTATCTATAAAACCTAGAATATTGACCAAGATCAACCTCTCAAACTGTCTGAATTATTAGCATAGACTAGTCACTCGACACCAGTACAGTGACATTACAATAAACATTCATTTCGTTAAAGAAATAGATCCAATCGATTGGATATTAAAGTTCATTTATATCATCGCTATCAAAAAATAGACAAAAAATAAATAAAAAATCATTGAATAAATAAATTATTTCCATCCATTGTATAACCACATTCATCACCATTGATCACCACCACTAGTATTAGTCATATATATTTATGAAATCATTATTAGTCATATATATTTATGAAATCATGTTCACTCCGTATATATATCCTCTCCCAATACACAATGTAATCGAACCAACTGTATATATATATATGTATACTCACATTGCCCCCGCTGCTTGTATATACTCTTCATCTAATTGTTTTCTTTCCCCTCCCGCCCCGCCCACACTCGCCATTCTAACTCGCCTCGTAATCGGTTAATAATAATAATAATGTTGGGGGCGCTGTCTAGTCGTCACCGTGACTGACCTCGAAGCAGCTATAGTTAGCCACCAGCGAGTGGTGGAGGGCGAGACAAACACAATTTCGTTGAACCTCGACGTCGTGTACGACAAGAGTCGCTCGACCAATGTCCGGGGCTTCAATCTGTGGAGGGTCAGCGTGTGGGCCAGCTCCAGCGCGGACGGTTCGGGCCAGAGCTTCTCGTACGTCTCCCAGAGCCTGAGCCCCTTCCAGCGGAATAGGCCGTTCATCCGGGAGAATCCATTTATGTTTAGGGGTATTAACTTCAACCTGGACCTGCGGGAACTGATGTGCCACCAGGTCCCCTATGTCTGTATGAAATTGGAGAAGCAGAGCAATACCGTCACAGATTTTGATCTGAATTTTCGGCCGCCGCGGGCCTCTACGTATCAAGACTGTGTCATGCTCACATTGTGTTCAGGTAAGAGATCAGTCACATTTTTGGTTTATTGTGTATTTTTGTATTTAGTATCCATCCATTCGTGGGGAGTTTTGATGAATTTATATATATATATATATATATATATATTTATAAAGTTTAGTTAATATCACCCAATTAGCGTACATCCTTGGCCCGAGGACTATTGCTGTCTCGGCCGTCGGCTAGTCGTCCTTTCACCATCTCCATTAATTACGATCGGGTCTAATTATAATTCCTAGGGATATATCTGTCTATTGTTCATTAAGGACACACCGAGTCACTTGATCTTGAATATTCTGTTCCAATTATCTTCCACGACGAGTTTCCTCTTAAGGTTATTCACTCGCTCACCATTCTCAGAGTCGAGACGATGGAAAACAAACTCCTGATAGATTTTTCCTGTTCAATCACGTAGTTAGGCTACTGTATGGCTTCCACATCTCAAATCTGACAGATGTCACAATAATTTGGGCCTAAAGTCAAATTAGTATATTGCCACATATTGGAATTGGCGGAGGAAATTTCAAAAGGAAATGACTGAATATAAAAAATAATTCTGTCCTAAATATTATAGCTTAGCATCAATTTTCAAATTTTGAATAAATATTAAATAAAATTGCCTGTCGCCATACCTTGGGACCAATCCTTACTCGTTAATCATTTCGCTAGCCATTAATAGTGGTGATTTCGGTACCATTCATTCTGCAGTGCGTTGGTGCTAGTTAGCTTGAGATATCGCCACAATTTGTATTCACTAAATAACTTGACCCCTTTCCATCGTTTTACAACCTACGTTTATATTACCATCGTCATGTATAAACCAATCTATCTGAATCTAAGTAACTGAATCCACGCTCTCTTTTTCGTTGTCCACCGCCCGTTCCCCCGGCAACCACCGACGCAGGCGTCATCGCCCGGGGTTTGACGTGGAAAGTGGACGGCGCCGACATAATCGCGGGCATCCCAAACGACCTCACGGTGACCGCGACGGTCAACTTCCACGACCGGACCCGCGACATCGCCGGCAACAATCTGTGGCGCCTCGGCATGTACGGCAGCAAATCGATGGACGGTCTGGGCGCGGACAGATTCAACTACGTGCCGCAGACGTTGAACGCCAAGGAGGCGTCCTACCGGGTGTTCCAGGGCCGGGACCTGCTCTTCACCGAAGCCCGGGTGGCGTTTGACATATTCGCCATCGGCTGCAACGAGTACGACTTCCTCTGCATGGAGTTTACCAAGGGTCCCGCGCCCACGCCGCAGTTCACGTTCAACGTGCTGGACGACGGCGAGGTAGAATCCATGGTCAAGACGGTCTGCAAAGGAAGCCCCTGTCAGGCCGGTGAGTGCAGTTTTACTTTTGTTGACCATTGAAGAGAGCGTTTTCATAATAACATCAATTCACGGGTGTTATTGTTGATAATCCTCCCCTCCTACCACCTCGGTGGCATGTGTACAAGTCATCCATCCACCCATTCCAAGCCTCGACATTAATTATTACCTTGCCTTTATTGGGTATTTATATAAATTCATCAAAAATTCATGGCGTCCTCCATCAATATATTCAAAAAGTCCTCCATCAATTGGCACCCCGTACGGATCGTTGTTGTCCTCCCTCCATCCATCCAGTATTCATGAAGTTTCTATTCCGTTTGGTATTTATGTTAGGAAGCGTCCTACAGACTATGTATATACACAAAGGACCTTGTGTAGTAATATCTTAGTGTCCTCCATCAATAGTGTTTAGAAAGTCCCCAATCAACATATAATAGTATTTAGTCCCTTCAATTTCAATATACACAAGGGCAGGCATAGACGTGCGTTTATAATCTGTGGACGTATCGTTCCCACCCATATTCTGGTAGCCAATCCATTATTTCAGGACCGAGTGTACATATCCCCCCACATTCTATAATTTTGTTCCCCATTTTCCGCCAACAGTCACCCACATCAACAACATCAGCCTCACCGCCGTGCAGAACACAATCTCAAACAATGCCCAGCACAACCCCATTTCTCTGGACGTTTTGGTAAACGCCAGTTACGTGGGCGTGGCCGGGGAGAACCTTTGGGTCCTGGGGACCTACGGCAGTGGCAATAAACAGGGCACGGGGCCCCGATACGGTGAAATCGAACAAGTCCTGGGCAACCGGCAGAGGGACCAGACCTTTTATCCGCGACAGCCACTCAATTTTGGCCGGGTCAACTTTAACCTGGACACGACCGACGTGTCGTGCACGGAGGTGCGATATATCTGCGTCACCCTGTCGAAGAACGACCAATCCACCACTTTCTTCTACCTCCGGCACGGTATGGATTCCACAGACAGCGTCTTCACGTCATGCATAGAGGCCAATTGTAAAGGTAATTATCAATATCACGATCTCTCACCATTTGTCTCGAGACATAATTAATAGATAAAAAAGTATTGAAAGTGCCATATTATTGCAAATACTTATTCAATAGAACACAACACCCACGTTGATTAAATTCCTGTCTTTGCATAATTAAGACTGTAATAAAGTGTAGTGCATTATTAACGTCAAACGTGCTCTCGATTACAAAATTTAACGGTGTATTAACGTAGCTCCTCCGTCAAACTTTGATTCTACCCACCACCACAGCCGTCACGGCCAGGAATTTGCGGTGGAACTTTAACACCCCGGACCTGGTGCTCGGCTCCAGGAGTCCGCTGATCATCGACGCCACCGTCGATTTTGACGACTCCGAGCTCATCATCTCCGGACGGAATCTCTGGACGCTGAACGTCTTCGGCAGCGAGGATCGCGACGGCCTGGGCGCCCGCGTCAACGTGAACCGTCAGATCCTGATGGCGGAGGACGCCTCGTCCACGCTGGTGACGGAGTTCCCGCTGGAGTTCAGCGACGTTCACACGCGCTTTGACTTCAGCACCATCGGGTGCAACCAGTACGCGTACCTGTGCCTCGAGTTCCGGCAGGGCGACAGTCCAGACCCCCCGTTTGTCTTCCGCACCAGCAGCGGCGACGACTCGCTCGTCTCGTGCAAGACCGCTGATTGCGTATCAGGTAAGGAGAACTGTTTGGTGCCTTTTGCGTTCTTTGGGGTCGGAAGGGGTCGGAAGTCGAGTTATACGGTCCTACCGTTTTAGCCTGTTAAAATAGTATATATTGCCCGCTCCAGTGATGTCTTGACCAGCAAGCAGTGGTACCAATAAGATTGAGATTCTGCAGCGTTGCCTCTCTAATTTGTCTCCCGTTGCGATTAGTGTATAGTAGCATCAATTCAATATTTATTCCGGGAACAACGTAGAAATGAATTGACTCTGAGACCAATATAGTGGTTTCGTGCCCGCGAGGGTTCGAGACCCTTGTAGGTCGGGTCATACCGAAGACTTTAAAAATGGTACATGTTGCCTTCTCGCTTGATGTTCAGCGTATGGGATTGGAGCATGGTCAACAATCCAGTGATCCTCGACTAGGCCAAAATTCCGAGGACGGCGCTATTAAACTGGAAGGTTAGAAATGAGCCGTTAAAACAGAACCAACCAATTAAGTACTTATATACCGAGATTGTCTACGGGAGTTTGTCTCGACAATTAAAATTAAAATTATTTTCAAAACAACGTTCTCTTCCGTTCTTTGCCTCTCAGAACTGATACTCACGGACCTGGACTTCTCGGTCACGGGATCCGTCCTGGACGATCGGGAGAAGAACCCGCTGGTGTCCGACGTGAGCGCCACCCTCTCGGGCCACGGCGTCCTGGGCCAGAGTCTGTGGAAGGCCAACCTGTTTGGCAGCGATTCGCACGACGGCTCGGGCCCGCGCTACAACGAACAGACGCAGGTCTTCGACAACGAGCAGCAGGACCTGCCGTTCCACCCCAGCGCGCCGCTGGACTTCGGTACGCTGCGGACCAATTTTGAGATGTCGCGCCTGTCCTGCGACCAGGTCCAGTTCATCTGCGTGGAGTTCCTGCGGAATCCCGGCTCGTCCGTCAACTTCACGATTGTGGCCAACCGGGACAGTGACTTCATCAAGTGCGACGCGATTCAGTGCGAAAGTAAGTGGACGCGTCTTTGTGTCTTTTGCGGTTAGTGACGATTTGTGTCTGTGGCGCCCTTTCGGCACAGCAGCACTCGGGGGGGGGGGCCCATGTTAACGTTTAGAAGGGCTGGAAATGTCACGGGTTCTAAACCGATTTGCTTATGATGTAGTACGCTACATTCACACTTAATATTATCGTCTATCCAGCAATTGTCTGCAATACAGCTAATATAATTTTCATATAGTTCCGTACAATTTCACGTGACATCAGCAGATTGATGTTTTAGGTCGCGACACCAAACGGCAATAATGCAGAGGCCGTCGGTTCTTATATCAATCGTCGTTCTTATATCAATACAAGTATCCTATGGAATGTAGATTTTACGATCAAAGCTCGGTCTTTAATTTCTCTGAAATATTTCTCCGATTCTGCAGGTCTCATTGTGAAGGATCTAAAGTGGGATTACACCACGCCTGCTGGGGTGATTATCAACGATGCCGGACCCATCGTCCTCGAGGCGACGGCAAAAATCGGCAAAGACAGTCGGCCCGTCAGCGGCCAAGGCCTCTGGATGATGTCCCTGTTCGGGAGTCGCCACGAAGACGGGTCCGGCCTCCAATTTAATTTTGTGGAGCAGCTTTTGGACGAGAGTCAGGTGTCGATATCCGCGGGGCCGGACGTCCCACTCGAGTTTGTGAACGTCACCGCCAATTTTGACGTGTCTTCCGTCGGTTGCGGCCATTTTGCGTATCTGTGCGTGGAGTTGAAGAAGGGGAGGGCGCCGTCACCCGACTACCGGTTCAGGACCACGACCGGCGACGACAGGCTGAGGACTTGCAAACGACAGGAGTGTATTTCAAGTAAGTTTGAGAGAAGTGCTCAGATTAATTTTCACTTTAGCGTTGACTCGACTCGTTGCAAATCCGACTTCTTTGTCCGACCTAAACTTGATTTCAATAAGTTAAGTTGTGGCCATTTTCCTGATGCTGACATCATATTTAGAATGTTTCTCGTCAAGTTGTTAATCTGACTTGTCAAAGGCTTTGGGTGGCTCCTTCGTCGTTGGAAGAGGCCAAAAAATCAATCAATCATTCCAAAGGACCAACCAGGGAACTCGCTAAATCGGTCAAGTGTCCTTTTTCATATATGACGGACCCCTTGTAGAAATATCTAGCAGATATTATAGCTATGGATAATAGTTTGCAATTAATTTGTTTCTTAAATAACAAAATATCTTACATTTCCGTATTACTACAATTTTTGGTTTGTCTGTAATAATTGTAAATATTTTCCCCTCTTAACTTCTTCCTTTAGGCGTAGTCCTCGCCGGCCTGCGTACCAACATGCCGGACTCCACCATTGCCGAAGGGGGTAGAAATCGTTTGGTGTTCATGGTCAAAGCGCTCTCGGAGCCGGATTCTAACGGTGTGGACGGCGATCAGCTGTGGGAAATGTCAACTTACATAACCTCCGACCCCTACAGCCCAGAGCGCAACAATTTCGAGAGGCAGGTGTTGAATCCGAGACAGATGGGTATCGACCTCACCCCCGGGGGAATGGTCGACTTTGGGACCGTGACTGTCGAAGTTGACCTGATGGGTCAGAGCTGTGACGATTCTGCGTTTCTCTGTGCCGAGCTTCGCAAGGCGGTTCCCTCCGACGTAGAATTCACCCTCGAGACAAGAGACCAAAGACCGCTTGTTTCCTGTGAACCACTCAGATGCACGGGTTAGTGTTCACAATTGACTATTTGTCACGTAATCTTATTTTGGCACAACAATATTTGAAAATGATAAATAAACGTTTGGGTTGCGGCTACATAAAAATCCTAATTATTATTATCCGAATGTGAGCTATCTTGCCGTAGATGGCGGCGGCCTCATATTTCTTGTGGATTTGCGGTTAGAGCGCCACTATCTCTGCACCCACTGTAAATAGGATGTACAATGTTAGTACGTGTATCTAATATAACAATAACCATGTCGCATAGACACTAGGATCTGCCGTGAAAATACAAATTTCGAGGGCGCTCTTCAAATTCATTGAGTACCGTAGCCGAAGTTAAACCTCGGAATAAGCCGTTTGAAAGTGTCGGTGCTAGTCTATTTGTATCCTGGTGTTGGCCTCTCGGTGTTTATTATATCGTTTTTCTTTCACTTTTGTTACGTCAGGCGTTAAAATTGAGGACATGCAGTTTAACATCGTGTCCTCGCGGCAGCCCGTGGGTGACTTTCCGATGGTGGTGCACATCGACGTGACGCCGTCCCCGGACAGCCGCGACATCAGTGGCGAGGACCTGTGGAGGGTTGCCGTCTTTGCCAGTCAGGGCCCAGACGGCATGGGCCCGCGTCGGGGCTACGCCGAACAGATCCTCAGTCCGAGGCAGGCCAGCGAGCCGCTAGAGGTGGGACGGACGATCACCATCTCCGAGGTGACCACGCCGTTTAGCACGGCCGAGATAGGTTGCAGCGAGTACAACTACCTGTGTCTGGAGTTCCAGAAGGGCGAGACGTCCTTCCCCAACTTCAAGTTCACCGTGGCGACCGGCGAGGGATCCATCGTGCGATGCCGACACGTGCCGTGTCCACCACGTAAGTGTAGCTCAATCGTGCTCTTGACAATCGGTGTGGGTGTGGGGCCTACTGAAATAATGTATTTATTCTATTAAAGTTGTGGAGATATGTTGGTCTGCCCTTTTGTTCCCATTTGTGGATTTTATTCCCATGGTTTCCCTTGTTCGTCCACTACCGGGCTGGCTCAGTCGATACAACGCTGTGCAGGTCTGTGGTCGTAGAGTTGGGGCTTTCTATCCTAATTGACGATGACTATATCACAGTGGCTCTAAAAGGCTCTTAAGGTGGCTCATGTAACCTCCATTATTCAGAAGGGACCAGGAAACACCATCAATCGATCACCAATTGATTGCAGTATTTATTGATAATAGTAAACAATCCGTCCTTCCTGAAACATAATTTTCTCCACACATTTCTCCTCGACAGGCGCCGTCTTTAACAACCTGGCCGTTGATTTTGTGGAGGTCCCCGCCCTGACGGAGGGCACGCCGCTCAACCCCGTCGACGTGAATGTGCTCGCGGTCGTGGACGACGAATCCACGGTGGTCACCGGAAACCGGCTGTGGCAAATGACCGCCTTCCTCAGCCCGAATAGAAACGGCTCCGAGGTGGGCACGGTTCTCGAGGAGCAGGTCTTGCTTCGTCTTCAGGAGAACTTGCCCCTGGAAGATGACGAGGATCTCGTCTTTGATAGATTGGCGGTCAACGTCGACCTGACCGATATCGGGTGCCACGAGCTGCGCTTCCTCTGTTTTCGGTTGTCAAAGAATCCCGACTCGTCTGTAAACTACACGCTGAGCGGCAGGCCGGACGATTCGGTCCTCACGAGGTGCGTCCACCTGGATCCGGAAAACACATGCACCGGTGAGTCGCTGCTGCCATAATTTTTATTAAAGTTTCGTCGTTTGTATAAAAAAGTGCACAGAAATGTTTAGTAATATTGTCGATTTTGTTGTAATATCTAGCGGAGACTCGAATATTAAGTCCGGAGAAGGGCAATGGGTTTTGGAAAAAAATGAGAATGCAGTTGGGGGGGGCTTCAATTAGACAGGAGACAAAACAGTTGAGATTAAATTGACCAACCACGAGGAAGAACTTCTAGGTCAATGGCGGGGTCACTGTAAAAACATGTCGGGAGTCGGTCAACCATTGTCTAAACTCTTGCGTATCTTGACTATTTTAAACTTATATATGTGTTTTCTTGTTTTTCCTGCGCAGGGGTGATGATTGTGGACTTGTCCTGGACCTTTGAGTTTCCCGAAGTGATCGGAGGTGAGGAGCCCACGATTGTCATCGATGCAGACGTTTTTCCGTCTCGCGACAGCGGATCGGTGGACGGACGGGATTTGTGGAAAATGGGCGTTTTTGCCAGTCGTAATCCCGATGGCAGCGGCCCGAAGCAGGGCTACCAGCAGCAGATATTGGATCAGAGTCATGTTGATGAGACGTTGACCGGAGGTCAGCCCTTGACACTCGATGACATCACGGTGCCGTTTGACACTAGCGAGGTGGGCTGCTCCGATTTCAAGTACCTGTGCATCGAGTTCAGCAGAGGCGATGTTCCCAGCACTGAATTTGATTTTGAGACGGTCGATGGCGATAACATTGTCAGATGTAAAGTGGTGCCCTGTGAAGCGAGTAAGTTCAAATTTCTTCACACTCGCAGTCTCGTGATTTGGAATGTTAAGTGTCATTTTCTTACTATATTTATTAATCTCATTAATCGTAGTAACTGCTTCAGTCAATCAACCGATCCGAATGAAAGTCAATAATTGTCTACGATGCGATTTGTTATATTTACGCCTTTTAAAAACCGGTAGATGTTAACCTTCTCGCTTGATGTTCTGCGTAAGGCATTGAGATTAAAGCACGGGCAATGGCCCGGTGATTCTGAACTAAGAAATATCTCCAAAGATTATAGTGATCATACATTTATTCCAATTGTTTTCGCTTTCATTGTATGCTAACCATGTAGGAACGGTTGACCATCATTTTCTTGATAATTCAATTTTCATCAACACACTTAGATTCCTTGAATTCCAATTATTTTAGCTTTACCAACTGACACTTTCATTCTTTTGCCCTTTCGTTTTCCTCCTCAGAGGCCATTTTATTGGATCTCGCCCCGATCGTAGAGGAGCCGCTGATCTTTATCGAGAACACTCCGATCAACCGGATGCTGGTCCGACTGGTGGCTTCGGTCAGTCCCGATTCTACGGCCATCGACGGTGATCAGCTGTGGACCGTGACCTCGTACCTTAGCCGCGACTCCAGTGGCACGGTCCAGGACCGGGTTCTGAACGAGCAGATCTTGTCGCCCGAACAGCAGGGCACGGCTCTGGACCCAAACGGGCCCCTGGACTTTGGGAGCGTGGACGTGAATTTGGACATGACCGACCTCGACTGCGGGGACGTCCAGTACCTCTGTCTGAAGTTGACGAAGAACGATCGAGCGTCCGCCGAGTTCACATTTATCGCCCGACCGGACCCGAGCGTTCTCACGAAGTGTCTCGATTTGAGGTCGGACGACTATTGCCACGGTGTCATAGCAACGTCCCTGGACTGGACCTCAACTGGGTCGAGTCTCGTGTACGGCCAGCTAACCCGACTGAACATCAACGTCAATGTCCCCACTTCAGCGGACAGCCGCGACGTCACGGGCCTCGAGCTCTGGCGCCTGGGCACATTCACCAGCGGCAATCGTAAGGGCAACGGGCCCCGCTCCAACTACCGGACCCAGGTGCTGGACCCCTACTACCAGGCGTTGCCCCTGCACGGTGGCACCACCCTGATGTTTGCCAACATCCCGGTCAATCTGGACCCCAGCCAGTTGGGGTGCAACGACCAGAGATTCCTCTGTTTCGAGTTCACCAAGGGACAGGCGGCGCGGCCGGATTTCAAGTTTGAAGTGTCCTCTTCGTCGGCAAATGGAGATGTCCTGGTCAGCTGCAAGAGACAGATTTGTAAAGGTGGGTAGCGCTGGATATCTTTGAATGTTCATTTTGAATCGGGTGTAATTTTTGTGCTGTAGATACTTGCCTTCCCTCGGTTGCTGTTCAGCACAGCGTGGTCAATAAACCAGCGATCCTCTCCCAGGAATAAATTCTCCGAGGGCCGGAGCTATTAAACCTCGGTGTTAGATATGAGCCGTCCCACTCAGAAAGAGTTGTGTTTGTACTTTGGCCATAACACTGTTAATGTGTGCCCCATTTGGGACGTCTATGTTTCTTGTTTCAATGGGAATTACTGAAATGGAAAACATTACAGCAATCGGGGGGGAAGTTTATCCCCAGCTTTGTTAATTTTACAATAATTCGCCAAAACAGTCCCCGTCAAACAACTACACCATCGTCTCCTATGTCATAATAATTAATATTGCGATCCAAATTAAACGGTGTACAACGTTTCTTATCGCCCACAGATGTCCTAATCGAGCGTCTCGACTCGTCCGTCGTCACCATGAACCTGTACGAGGGCAAGGAGGAGAACACCATCATATTCAACACGGTGGCGACGTCCAGCCTGGAGACCGCCGGCGTCGCCGGCCTCAACATGTGGCAGCTGGCCGTCTACGGCAGCAGGTCCGCGGACGGCCAGGGCAAGCAGATCAGTCGGCAGGAGCAGGTGCTCACCGAGTACCACAGCAGCCTGCCCATAGCCGTGCCCGGCGAACTGCTCCACTACAACTTTCTGCGCTCCCAATTCGACATGACCAAGATCCGGTGCGACGACGTCCGCTTCATCTGCACCGAGCTGAGCCGGAGCGCCGCATCGACCGTTCCGTTCTCGCTGAGGGGCGTGCCGGACGACGACGCCCTCACCGACTGTTTCCCGGTGCCGCCCGGCTCCTGTCGCGGGGTCATCATCACCGACATGGACTGGGAGTTTGTGGAGCAGGGCGCCCGGAATCCCAACGCCTCCGAGGTGCTCGACATCAACATCAACGTGGCGACCTCGTCGAGCAGCGCGGACGCGTCCGGCAGACGCCTCTGGAGGGCCTCCATCTTCCGGAGCTCCTCGTCCGACGGCCACGGGCCGCGCCTCAACTCGAGGACGCAGATCCTGAGCCGGTACCACGCCAGGCGGCCGCTGGTCGGAGGCCGGCGGCTGCGACTGGACGGCATCACGACCGAGTACGACATGGACGAGTTCACGTGCGACACCGACTACCGCTACCTCTGTCTGGAGTTCACCCGGAACAGGAAGCCCAAGCCAAAGTTCCAGCTGACCATCGAGGGCGGCGGCAGAAGCATCATTCGCTGTAAACTGGAAGAGTGCCGAAGAGGTAATTTAATTGATTCGGTAGATCCGTTTCTTCGTTGTTGCCATTTCCAATCTCGAATAACTGCCGTTTTGTTGAGAATAATTAATGCGCGCATGTCCGTTGCGACCTTTTCGAATTCAATTACAACGGGCATTATTATGGCCGATAACCACATGTGTGGCATCCTTGGGGCGTGGTGTGTGTATATTTTTTTGTTGAAAACCGTTTCAATAGCCTACAATATCGTATAGGGGACCACACATAAGCTATTCTTAGCTTCTTTGGTATCCCCTCAACCTATAGTTTGTATTATTTTCT
>JAODAI010486390.1:0-13843 GCA_027575025.1 Scotoplanes globosa
CTTGTCCGTTTGTTGCGTCACAGGGCCTTCTGGAAGATTAGCCAATGGCTAAAGAAGTTACCCTGGCATGAAATGTTTAGATAAAATTTAAAAAACAAAAACAAATCCCTAACAAAGGTGAGGAAGAATGCTCTAACTAACCATCGCATCATTGGCCAACGCTCTCCACCTCCTTCTATCCAAAACCATGGTCCTCCAATCTCCAGCCCACCCCCATCGCGCCTAAAATCCTTTTCAACAGCCCTTTTTTTTGTTTCCCAATAATTTTGCTTCTAGTAGTTATTTATAAATAATGTATGTTAATATGCACATTCCATATGGACAACTTTGGTTCAGATATTGTCCTTTACCAGGTTACACTTTTTATAAGAATCTAGGGTCAGGCTCTAAGACTAAAGAGTTTCTTAAATTTGACACAATTTTACTACTATCAGTTTCTTAGCAGTTTCTTAATTTTTGCTATCGAACAACTTTGTATAATATGCAATCTTGTGCAAGACATTCAGGTGTTAACATTATTGATACAAATACTGGTTATTGATGATTTTAAAACTACAACAAAATACTGATTATACTGCATTGTACGTACATAGTACACAACAAAACAAGCCATGATTTAATGGTTTTCAGTATATATACTAAAAATTCTAGAGTTTAAAATGATTTTCAAGGTACTGCTAAAAGTTTCTTAACTTTTTTGGCCTCTAGTAGTAGTTTCTTATACTGTAGAAGTGTTTGTATATATAAAAAAAGATATTTTCTTTACTTTGTCCTACATAGATATTGCAGGACAGTAAACTAGTACCAATTCTCTGTTTGTTTTTCAATGGAGGTGGAATTCTTTGTTTTGTTATATCATTCACTATAAATCTAGTAGTACATGGTTTATGCCCACATATGTATACCACTACTACAACAGTCTGGTACACGTTGATTATTAATTAAAACGGTTACTTCTTCGTTTTGACTTACTGTCTCCTATTTATCCCGCTCTCTGCGCTTTATGACACGATTCGTACCTTCAACCTTTCACCCCCCCCCACTCCATATCAACTTTACCCCTTTGTCAATATTATACTGTAAATCTTCTACAATTGGTTTTATAGAGTTTTCTGCTCACATATTGATGATTTCAACTATTCGCTTCAAACACAATGGAGTCAAACCAGCAACTCATTGGAGTGTGTCAATAATATCATTAGAAAGTGGTTCTAATCTAAATGAACTATCAAGGTCATGCAACCAGCTGGAAAGGGGAGGGTGAAAGAATTTCAAAAAGTTTCATTTTCGTATTTACACTTGAAGTGGTCTTTGTGCATGTATATATAGAGGTATATGTATGCATTTCTTTATTGTATTGATTTATTTTACCCAGTGTGTTCAATCGTAGTAAATCAGTGTAATGGCAACAGTGGCTTGCGCTTAATATCACACTCGTAGCCGTCAATTATTGATCCGGGGTGAATACAGAATCACAATCCTCCACGAACAAAGAAAATAACATTTTCCACGTTCTTTTAGGTTTGTTTGTGAATGGAGGACAGGCTTTATAATTCTGAAATTGGATGTTACGGTTTAATTTCAGTCTCTGTTAATATAGGTCTGTGTTTATTTTCTGTCTGATTTTCCCATAGTGAGTGGTTGATGAAAAGCAAGGGAAATTGGATTGTCCTAGATTTTCATGGCATTGGATTAATTTGCTTGACTTGAGGCGTGGCACCGAAACTTGTAGAACCCTGGGGCCTGGTAGACTCTGGGGAATGTATTGAATCCAAGTATTACGCTCCAACAGCAACTGTCACAGATCTAAGTTTGTTAATAAAGTTATTGATTTCTTCCTCTGTTTTATGAGATATTCATGTTTTATGAGATCTTCATATCAATAAAATGAACTTTATATTTGCACAGTGTGGTTTAATAACACTATTTATTTGCATAGCCGACATTGTTCATAATTATATATAGGGTACGACTAATGCCTTAGGCCACATCAGCTAATTATGCACTTGTCAATTGTAATCACGGCCCCTGGGCACCCGGGAATAGCAGGGAGCTAGTCGGGACTTAGCCGGAAATTAGCCATACCTGTACGGATGGACATGTCCCTGCAGTGCCTGGAATTACGCAGGGAGATACAAGCCTAAATAGGGCCGGGAAAATATTATAGCATTAGGCCTATATGTAGAGTACGGGACTGTGCCAGAACTTCACCCGGAAGTTACCAGGCGCGGATCCTGGGGGAGCCTCAGGGGGCGCCCTCCCTATTTTTTTTCGACCACCAACATTTTTGCATAGAACACTGAAATTTATGAACATAAACTTGGCATGAAATTGAATAGAATGTTACACGAGATTGCATGTGAGGGCATGTAGATGTCCAAAAATGTTATGTGCACTCCGCGCCAACCGAGGTGCCACTCCACTTAGATGATGTCTCCTACAGATCAGTGGAATAGACCAATCAGTAACATGCATGCCCCCAAATTAATATGAATTCCGCGATTCCGTGTCAAATTTCGTGATCGCGGAAAATCAGTGCCCCTAACGTAGCTTAATATACGCTCACACACATACTGTATGCCTATTATCAGGGTACAAAATAAGAAGGAAAAAAGGTCTGCAGGCGGACCTTGTCTCCTGGCAATTTACAGGTCTGCCCTCCAAATGAGGTCTGCCAAAAGGATAAATCATTTAGAAAATTGTAAAAATCTATACATAAAATTGCATTTATCACGAATCTCACAATTTTGACAAATATATTGATATGTGGTCCTTAGTACTAATATTTTCATTTATAAGTAACTTTTCAAACTGTACTAATATTTTCATTTATTTATACTTTTCAACAACAAGTTAATAAAAAATGCCAATATTACAGAACAACGATCATTAAATTGATTTCGGTCTGACCATCAGCATCAAGAAAATTAACATTGTGGGTCAACATGTCACTCACCCTCCACCTATTACTATCAAAGACGATCTTGGATCACCTGTCACTCGATACCGAACTTGGCAAGCGCATCGGCAAAGCCGCAACTGCCCTCGCAAGACTAACCAGATGCGTATGGGTGAACAGGAAACTTACAATTCCTATGAAGATGGCCGTCACAAAGCATGTGTTCTTAGCACCCTTCTCTATGGTAGCGAATCCTGGGCCCTATACACCAGTCAGGAAAAGAGACTGAATGCATTCCACATGCGCTGTTTGAGACGCATTCTCTGCATTAACTGGCAGTACAAGGTTACCAACAACGCAGTTCTCACTTGTTCAGGACTTCCCACCTTACATACTATTCTCAGCATGCAGCGCCGTTTGCGATGGCTGGGCCATGTATGGCGCATGGATGATGGTCGAATCCGAGTGCTGCGGAGAGGTGATTTCTTGTTCAGGACTTCCCACCTTACATACTATTCTCAGCATGCAGCGCCGTTTGTGATGACTGGGCCATGTATGGCGCATGGATGATGGTCGAATCCGAGTGCTGCGGAGAGGTGATTTTTTTAATACGCCTAAATTTTAGGCCGAAATTATTACTATTTACTTGATTCGTAGGTGCCAGCAAAACGTAATTCAGACCATACTTTTCCCAAAAAACGAGAGGACCCCTTCACACCGCCCGCCCTTCACACCGCCCGCCCTCGGGTCTTTGACACTCGTAATTACTGTATGTGCATTCAATTGGCACCAATCTTTTGCAAATCTAACCAGTTTACATGTGTGGATGATTATGAAAAATATTTCACGCCCCACCCTTTTGACCACACATCCACATTCTGGCGATCACATGTATGCCTAAACTGATTAATTAGCCTACTCAGGCGCGGAGC
The DNA here is from genome assembly GCA_027575025.1 of Scotoplanes globosa. Classification (NCBI taxonomy): domain Eukaryota; kingdom Metazoa; phylum Echinodermata; class Holothuroidea; order Elasipodida; family Elpidiidae; genus Scotoplanes; species Scotoplanes globosa. Next base: position 3,832 of record JAODAI010486390.1, read on the forward strand.
CAGCGGGATCCAGACCCCCCTTTCACGTGGTATTTTTTATACGCCTTCCAGGCCAATAATTTTTAGAATATTATATTAGGCCAGTATTTGGTTCATAGATGCCAGAAAAACATTTCAGCCCCTTGCTTTTAAAAAATTGAGGATTTACTGGGTTGTTGACCATGCTTCCAATCGATTACACTGAACATCAAGGATACAGTATATATATACTGTACATGTATATCATTGTGAAAGTGAACATCAAGGAGACAGTATATATACTGTACATGTATCATTTTGAAAGTCTCTGTTAAATAATGGGACCTCCAGTGGTCTTGAACCCACAAGGACTGAGTATCATTATTTGGTCTCTTGGCTTTATATTTATCTAGAGGGATGCTCTATAAACCATTAATAATTGTGTGGGGTTGTTTGTATTGTAACCCACACTACTAGGTTTACATAATAGTATCATGCAGTTTACTGAAATATTATTACCATTAGGCTAATTATAGGCAAATATCCAAGCACTTTGACAGTATTTGGGTTGTTACAACAGTATCTCTGTTGTTGTTTGGTAGAGATTCAGTCATAATAGGAATGCCTGGTTTATAATCAGCATGATGTCACTTCTCTGGTTTAACCATTTCCACCATTATATCAGTCACAGGGGGTCACAGGGTGATTAGGTGTCAGAACTACTTTACAATATGACCCTTTGATCATAAAATAGGCCTCCTGGCTAGTGCCATCAATTTACAATGTTGCCTGTAGGCCTACTGATAAGTTGTGTTGAATTAATAGCAGGAGTTAAATGTGAGGGCAACTATTAACAGGGCCAGGAACACACCAGTAAGTGCATCATATGGATCTAGCTCCCTCCTTCGAAGAAAACATTTTAACCTTAATTTTTGCCAATTTTATTTGAAAACAAGGATATAAAGTTATGTATTCAGGAAATATTTATGACTCACTTTTTTTAATTATCTGATCAGTAATTATTTGTTGTATGCAATATTTCTTTGCAAATAATTATTGGTCATGTGGTCTTTTTTTAACTATCTTGCAAGTACAAATTTAATTTATTAATTTATTGATATCTTTCCCTATCTTTACAGCGTTGGAGTTTTCAAATGCCCTGAAGATGACCTTCCCCTGGATTATGCCAAGGTAAGTTACTTATGGTGGACTATATCTGCTAGGGAAATACAGTAGAAAGTAGACAAATTTGAAGTTCCTGCGGACCTGCTTATTCTGAAATGCATCGGTCTGCCGAAAATATTACAAAAAAGATAAATTATTTTAGAAATTGTACAACCTGCACATAAAATCGTGTTTGTCATGAATCGCAACATTTTGGCATGTATACATTGATAATATATATATGTGAAGCTTGGGCTTACTATTTTCATTTAACCATCTATAAAAGTCTAGAAAAGATACAATAATATTACAGAAGAACTACTATCATAAAGTCTAGCTTTATTAGCAAAAATAGAAAATAAAACAAAAAACTCTGGGTCAATCGCGGGTCCGACCCTCCAAATTATATTAACTGGCCCGCTGACCTGTGCCAATTTCGAACCCTAATACATATATATGGTGTTGGCTAATATTTGGTGCTTTTAAGGCTTGACTGGTACATCACATTCATTCTATCTCCAATTTTGAGCTCACAGCCCCTAAAATATTGTGATTCAATAAGGTCTATCAGGGTTTCCGCTAGGATGGAAATTAGGGGATATCACCCTAAAAAAAATCTTTGGTTGATGAATGCAGCTATTTTTGTACCCTAACATATCATATTGCAGTGATTTATATATTATTTTTAATTTTTAGGATAAAAAAAAACATATCTGAAGGGGGGATAACCCCCTATTTTCAGACGCGGGATAAATTCCCCCCTACACCCCTGGCAGAAACCCAGTCTATTGGTCGGCTCGACGTGCCGCAAAGTGGTTCCGCGTCTGCGTGGGTTCGAGACCACAGGGAGATCGAGTCACACCAAAGACATTGGTACATGTTAACTTCTTACTTGATGTTCAGCATACACAATTGGAACATGGTCAAAAATGCAGTGATCCTCGACTTAAACGTTGCTATCAAACCGAAAGGTTACTGTAATAGATTTGCTGTAGCTTTATTCCTGCGTTTATGTCAACTATTTGTCATTGCAATTTACCTTGGGTTATATGTAGGTTTGGGTAATGTAGGTCTTACGTTAGACAACCACCCGTATGAAACCCGTATGAGTGGGTTATTCCAAACGAATACCTTTTGATGATTTGTACGTGTTTCCTTCTCGATTTGTGCATATTTGTACAAGTTTGGACCACGTATAGATTATGATGATTATTATTACGAAGATGGTGCTATTCTTATATGTCATTGAATTTGTTGTATAATCAATTATATCGTGCCATACGTTTGGCTATTTGCCACGCTAATTAGATATATTGTTATATCTAATTACCCAGAACAAAGGCGTTACGTTTATGAGTCATGAGTGATAATGAGAGATATTTAATTGCTTGCTTTGTAAATATCTTCTGCTGTGTAGACGGTTTGGTTCAACATTTAACTAATCAGTCCGTTCCTTGATACCATACTGATAACATCCTCGCAGTTGAGTTACCATATAATATCTGGATCCTGAGAGCCGGGGCGGATTCCAGCCATGTGGTATTAGACTGCTTCCACAATACATCATGTGTTGTACAATACTTATATAAGTGGGAGAGCCTATGAGGTACGTTATATTATTGTTATGAGTTGATATTATATTTAGTGTATAATATTGACTGTTTTTAGTATGCCGTTTTAGGTTATAGTATTACGTACGTTTTGTACGACCGTTTGTTATACGTTAAATGTTAATTCTGAACATTGGGGATTTTTTCAGATTTCTTTGGTGGGATCATGATGACTATGAATCAATTCCCGTATAATTTAGAATGAAGGTACATCTCTTTGGTGCAACTTCCTCGACAGGGTGTGCAAATTTTGGTCTAAAACAGTCTGCCATTGACTATGAAAATGAATATGGATCGGAAGCATCCAGATTTATTCATCGTAATTTTTACGTAGATGATGGTCTTAAGTCTGTTCCTACGGAGGACATAGCCATTGGTTTAATTAGTAACAGCAAGGCAATCTGTCAAAGGGCTGGTCTTAGGCTTCATAAATGTACGTCTAACTCCAAACGAGTAATGACCTCTATTCACCCCGATGAGCATTCCAAGGGCATGAAGGACCTCAATTTACTGCACGATCCGATGCATATAGAGAGGGCCCTGGGTGTTTACTGGTGTGTTGAGTCCGATTCCTTTCAATTCAGAATTTTGTTGCAGGATAAACCTCTTACAAGACGATGTATATTATCCACTGTGAGCTCCATATACGATCCACTTGGATTAGTAGCTCCAGTTATACTTGTTGGGAAACAAATTCTTCAACAAATGTGTGGTGACCATCTGGATTGGGATAGTCTCTTACCAGAAAAACTAAGAGCCTCATGGGAGCAATGGAGGAACGGTTTGATGTTATTGGAGGAACTTCGCATTCGGCATTGTTATAAGCTAAAGAACTTCGGTATTATCAAATATGTAGAGCTCCATCACTTTTCGGACGCCAGCACTAACGGGTATGGCCAGTGTTCATACCTGCGTCTAAAAAAATATCAAAGTAAGGTACACTGTTCTCTAGTCATGGGTAAAGCTATAGTTATTCTACTTAAACCAACAACTGTGCCACGTCTGGAATTAACTGCTGCCGTACTCTCAGTTAAAATGAGTGAGTTTTTAGTTAAACAACTAGAATACAGTAATATGATTGAATTCTTCTGGACGGATAGTCCGGTCGTTTTAGGTTACATTCGTAACGATGCCAGAAGGTTGAAGGTGTTTGTGGCTAATCGCGTGCAGCAAATACGCGATCATACTGATCCCAAACAATGGAGATACGTTAAAACTACTGAAAATCAGGCAGATGTGGCATCCAGAGGACTAAGTGCTGCTGAGTTACTACATCACACTAGCTGATTTTCTGGACCGAAGTTTATCTGGGGACGTTTCCGCCAATGATGAACTCATTCCGAAACTTTATCAATCTGACCCAGAACGGAAGACAACCCTAAGTACTCAGACTAGGAAATTTCCGTCATTTCCGAATACATATCTAGCTGGTATCGTGCCAAGAGGGTTGTTGCTTTGTGCTTGAGGTATAAGTCGAAGTTGAAATCTAAAATAGGTAAAGAAACTGTCGCCACGGTGACACCGTTGGACAAACAGTTCTCTGTAAATGACCTTAATCAATCAGAGTCGGAAATAGTTATGGCAGTGCAAGCGGAGTGTTTTGATTGTGAGATTAAGCATGTCAGAAATACTTCCGAACAAGAATGTTCAGATGTTAAACCCTTGAAAGGGTCTAGTTTGTTGAATCGCCTTGATCCATTTCTTGATGATGACAAGTTACTACGCGTAGGTGATCGTTTGAGGAGAGCAAATGCCTCGTTTAATGTTAAACATCCTATAATTCTACCGCGTAAACATCATATTACGGAGTTAATTATTCGTCATTTCCATGAAGTAGTTCGTCATCAAGGTCGAGGTATGACTACGAATGAGATACGAAGTAATGGTTTTTGGATACTTGGCTGTAGTTCAGCAGTATCCAGTATTATTCATAGATGTGTGATTTGTCGGAAGTTGCGAGGTACTACTCAAGTACAAAAATGGCCGATCTACCGACAGATACGTTAGAACCATCGCCACCATTTACCTATTGTGGTGTGGATTTCGTTGGTGTTATTACCACCTCCAGGTTCTTTCGAGGCTGCCGATCTTTATTCTCGGAAAAGATGGCGACGAGTGCAACATTTGGCTAAAGAATTTTGGTCTCGTTGGAAGAAACAATATCTTTCGAGTTTGCAACCTAGGCAGAAATGGATATCTTCGTCTCGAAATGTACAAGTCGGTGACATTGTTATTTTGAGGGACGAAGATATCCCTAGGAATCAGTGGCACCTTGCTCGAGTCGTGAAGACGTGCCTGGATGAGGATAATTGTGTCCGTAAGGTCACTATCGTAAAGAGTCCCCCCTCGATAACAAGGGTAAACGAATGAGTCCATTCGTGATGTTAGATCGCCATATACACAAACTTTTTTGTACTTGTTGAGGCCTATAGACTAATTTACGCTAATTGTGTTGTTTTTTTATATAATTTCGAAATATATATTAACAAACATTTAATATATTATTATTTAAGAGATTTGTTGAAAACAGAATTGTATGTTTTCTCTCAGATATATCGATATATAATATATGTTCATATTACATATGTAGTCGAAATTGATTTAATAAGTGTCATATAATTAAATGTTTATGATGTGTATATGCAATTAAAATATATGATACCGATAATCGATGTGAATATATAAGTTAGACATATAATTATTGTGATTTGCAATTATATGATTCCGTTATTCAATGTACGAATATGCGAAGTATGTACGAATGTATGTACGAAGTATGTGTACGAAGTATTGAGACATATATGGATATATCGTAATTTGCGATAGTACTAATATTATCAAGAATGATATGATCGATGTAGGATTAATTCTAGATAACATGATATACTAGTAGAGTATAATATAAATTTGTGGTATAGTATTGCAGCATTATATGTAATATAATCGATACTCTTTAAGATAGTGGGATTATATCAATGTTTGGTATAATCAGTTATTAGTTGTAAACTAATCCCAGTGGCTTTAACTGCTATAAGAAAAACCTAGGTGGTTCTTGTCTTTACGTTGAATAGCGACCAGGAAACATAATCAATCAATAAGTATTGTGTTGGTAGCTTTATATCCGTTTGTGATATAATTTATACTTTATTGGTGATGTTAGTCTTGGGTATATTTTTTGCAGTGTTATTTGGTATGGTTGCAGTATTATTTGCGTTAGTGGAGTAAGTCATTTTGAAATGAATCAGATTAAATAGTTAGAGTATTTGTCATTTTGGTAATACATGGTTGAAAATTAGTGTTAATTTTGAGGGGCCATGTAATATATTTTCTGTAGCTTTATTGCTGCGTTTATGTCAACTATTTGTCATTGTAATTTACTTCGGGTTATATATCGGTTTGGGTAATGTAGGTCTCACGTTAGACAACCAACCGTATGAGTGGGTTATTCCAAATGAATACCTTTTGATGATTTGTGTTTCCTTCTCGATTTGTCCATATTTGTAAGAGTTTGGAGCACGTATAGATTATGATGACCCTTGATATTATTGTTACGAAGATGGCGTTATTCTTATATGTCATTGAATTATTTGTATATTCAATTACATCGTGCCATATAATATCTGGATCCTGAGAGCCGGGGCGGATTCCAGCCATGTGGTACTAGACTGCCTCCACAATACCTCATGGTGTGTATAATACTTATATAAGTGGGAGAGCCTATGAGGTACGTTATATTATTGTTATAAGTTGATATTATATTTAGTGTATAATATTGACTGTTTTTAGTATGCCGTTGTAGGTTATAGTATTACGTACGTTTTGTACTATACGACCGTTTGTTATACGGTTAAATAGGTCGTAATATTAACATAGATTCGGCGCATATTATATTAGCTATATATAATATTGACATTATTGCTTATGCTTATTGCTTTTTAAGATGCCGTTCACCGTGTTCGTTGTGCCGTTCTGAGCTGTGATGTGACGGATGTTGTGATGTATATTTGTATTATATACGGATCGCGGGATATATTATATTAGTTATATATAATAGTATACGCTGCGATTAGTATGTTCTTATATAGTTATTAACATGTTTTTATATATTCATATGATATATTCAGATGTCCATGTGATTTGCATGTTATCAGTAAGCAATATCTATGTATAATCAGTATTTGTAACGCAGCAGGTTATTAAGTGGATATGTGTTTGTTTATTTTAATACAGTTTTCACGGAGTTTACGAGTTACTTCAGTCGAGACTTCTGGCTACTCTTTCCTTGTGTGCTCCTTCGACGATTTACTTTTTGCGCCCACCGACAGTTACACCTGTGCTACCTTCCAACATTACCTATGAAACTAAAATTAACAAAAGCGATACCGGTGCCATAATGTTGATTCGTAAATGATGTAGTTTTACTGCGATGTGATCTAGTTTACTGGGCCATGTACAAATGACATTGGAAACATGTCCAATGTGACATCATGGCAATTACTACAGGAACAAGAGTATCTAGTCAACACAATACACCAATGCCAAGCTTAATATTGTCACATTTCAAAACAATATACAAATACCATGTTTCATATTGACACATTTCAAAACAATAAGTCAATATCAGGTTTACTATTGTCACATGTCCTATTTTGGCCTATGTGATATTGGTTGCCAGGCTAATGTCCTTGAAAAGCAAATGCACACGGCCTACCCGTGCATGGAGCAAACCCGTTTCATAAAACTAGAAAGTATCATTCCACCAATAATATTTTCTAGTCTTGCCCTTTTAACTAAGAACCGTTAAAGTTTCTAGCATTTTAAATTATAGAGAACTAGGTATAAGATCGCAATTGACTGTTCATGAATCCATTTTGTGCAAAATGCAAATTTGTGTCGTAGTAGTAAAAGTTCAGAGTTCATATTTAGTAATTACTTCATAGTATTTTGAAACAAAAATCAACTGTAGGGTAACCGTATAATATAATATACAATGCTTCAATCTTTTTTCATCACAATGTTAAAATATAATAATACAATAATAAATATATATATGCTACAATCATGTTAGCAAAATGATTAATTATACCGATATGGGTGCGGTGGGGATGTTACGGTTGGTAAGTTTATAAAAGCACAGTGATTTCAATTTGTGTAATGGGAAGGGTATTTGGATTCTTTGCAACAAAACATTAGACAGACAGACATACATTGCTGTTAGACATCGCGTCTCTAGGAGGGAAAAACACATTACATCACGTGAGGGTGAAGGAAGCGAATGCTGCTGGCTTAAATAAAATATAGATGGAAAAAATGTTTGACATTTTTGCTCACCATACAACATTCCCAGGAAGGTATTTCCTGCGGGTGAAATTGTGTTGATACCAGTCTATTTTAATATTACACACTAAGTCTATTTTAAAAAACAACAATGATAAATAAGAAATAATGAAAAATTACAAACAGTGTACCATTACTGGAATTCTTCAAGTAGTGGTAGTGGTCGGTTGTTCACAATTATCAACAATTTCAGCAGTGTACAAAATGCATGCTTTTCCAAGACACCCGCTCAAAGGGAACAAGTTAAATGTTGATTTTTTTCAACCAAATAAACGCAAAACAAACTTTCCAACACACATGCAAGCTATTTTTACCAACGCAGTGTCTTTTACAAACATCTATATGGTACACATTATTAGTATGGCTTATCTAAAATCTAAATCAAGAACTCCAGCATTAATTATATCGTTTTTATAGTTCAACTTGACAGTTTCGCTGACACATTGTGGTGCATGTCACATACCCTAAATGTGTTGAGAGAGCAGTATTATTTTCGGGGAAAAACGATAAGAGAAATTGTTACCAAAAATTTCAAATAGTTAAACTTCTATAACATTTTTTCAAGTGATAATTATTAATTAACCAAATATCCTAAAATGTTATATATGATTATATTTGATAAGTTATAGTTGGACATAGCATCAGGCCAAAATCTAAGGGTAATTATCATGTTATTCCCTACAAAAAAGAAGTCTAAAAATATACTTTAGGACATATTCTGGTAACACCAGAAATCTCAAATGTGTTTGTCCATTATTTTATTTACCCAGGGAAGATATTATCAATACATTTATGTTTAGAAACAAGTACTTGGAATGAACCTTTATAGGAGTGTGTATTTGAATATTTTTCTAGCTTGTATTAACTGCGTACTATACTTTGGCAGTATTTTTATCTTACTTTAAATCAACAATTTTATTTCATTTTTAAAGCGTATAAAATTAATTTACACCCCCCTCGTGAAAATATTGATATTTCACTTATTAAATTACTCCAACGATCCCGCTACATCCTTCTTCGTATTAACAAATTAATAGTGACCAAAAATATACCATCAAATAACTTACTAGTTGAAAAGGTCAATATAAAAAAAAATTCTTGAAATTTAGTATTTCAAATGTTATTAAAATTTAGGTTAATAAATATAGACATTACTTTTAAATGAACCATATTTATCATAGAAATAAGAGGAAAAATAATTGTATTACTTTAGGGATATTTTAGTTTAATTTTTTGGGCTATATGTAACGTATATATTTATGTTAACTTTGTGATAAGTGGCTATAACGCTGTCGCTTCTGTACTAGCCGAACAACGAGTTCAGTGTACCACATCTACAGCCCGCGCTCACCGAATTGCAAGTAAGAGATATAAATTATACTTTGACTTCAAAACATGTGTATACCCCCCTCACCTCTCAAAACCTGTTAGCCGCATAGAGAACAAAATTACCTAGCCAATGAAATATATCAGATGAAGATCACTAAATTAGTATCCATGTTCCATATCTCACCCACTTAACATTAAGCACCAAACGACATGTCCAAATTTCATAGACCTTTGTTTATCACGTGATTGTTCTCCTACATTCTGGTTGGTCAAATCTCAATGGAGATCGGTCTCGAATCGGATACCGAGAAACGACTTGGTGAATCTTAGTATGCGGTGTGGAGAATTGTCCAAATAATCAACATACTGAAGCTGTGTTGATACGAACACGCCGGTCTTTTGTCTGAATTCTTGTGAAGCGTCAACTCTTTAGAAATCACAGACAATGGAATTGTTGGTGACTTTTGACTCTTCGTTGAACACATGTGCTGCATATTGTGCGATAGTGTAGTTAGCGTCATTTCATTGAAATTAGCAGTATTATAATATATAAATATCGTTGATATTGGCGTACCTATTGCTGATTAGCTGACTTATAGACGTCGATTGGCTGT
>JAODAI010486501.1:0-13843 GCA_027575025.1 Scotoplanes globosa
GGCAGTAAATGTTTTGCATTTGCAGCTGCTACACTTTGGAATCAATTACCAGATAGTGTCAAATCATGTGATACATTTAATACACTTTTAATTTTCATGAACATTGATTACGTACATGTGTACATTAATTTAAAATCTATATGTATATAAAAAAAAACTAAAAAAAAACGTGGTGAAGCGCTTTGAGGTGGACTTTTGGTCCTATGTAGGAAAAGCGCTATATAAATCATCATTATTATTATTATTATTACGTCCAGGAGATTTCGTGTATGTCCGTTCATACGTCACATAACAAGTCCTTTGGGAAGATTGTCCAGTGGCTGCCAAATTTAACACGACAGGACATATTGTACTAAATAAATATCACCATTATACTTTGACCTTCTTCTTTTGATCAGGACAGTGGTATACTGAAACTGGATTGAAGAGAATTTCGTTGATCGCGGATACCATGACTTACAGACTTTGGTAGATACTGATACAAGCATCGACCAACATGACGCTGAAATAGTCTACCGTACATGTATGCAATACGAGAAGAACTTGTTCGGATCGGTTAGTACCCAGGAATCAAATTGAAATGTTCAGCTAATGGTTGAGGTATGGTGCCAATGAACAATTCGGAGACTAATACATGTAGGAGATAGCCAAATAACCCATCTTGATGGTGCAAAACAATTTACGTAGTTCAGTTAGGCGATTCATACAAGAATGCTACAGTATCTATACGTTACTGCCACGTCACCCAATTGAAGCGTAACAGAGTCGCGATAGTTGCATGTAATTGTGGTGGCAGTTCATATCTAAGCTACTTAATAACCCACTGATGGGTATTACGTCTGCATATGGTTCCCAAACAAGGAGGGTGGAAGCCGAAGCGATTGCATTTAGAGATACGCTGGAGATAATGATGGGTTGAGTATCATGTTGTTTGTTACTGGGGACTTCAAAGATCATGTTGGGGTATATGAGCAGAGTATATGGTATTTTGGGTCGCGTACGAATAACAAGAATGACAACAAGTTGATAGAGTTATGCATCCGTAATGACATGGATGTGGCTGGCTTTTTCTTCATAAAATATCGTATATAGTGGGTTGCACCAAACAGAATTGGAATTATTGTTGTATTGATTAAAAAGGGGACACTGTGGATATGTAAAGACTGTATGGTTTTACACGCGGAGCATGTTGCCATGCATCATAAGGCACTTTATATATTTATTGATTCACTTTACACAGGGGTATGAATGTGTACCTGCTAGGTTACTTGTCACATTGGCGCTGTCTGATCTCGTCTCTAATCTGCTGCCATCAACTTACGTGTGTGTGGGTTAGATGAGTTTATCAATGACCAGAGGCAATGATTGTAAAGCGCCTCAGAATATATGTATAGATTGACGGCGCTGTATAAATGGTGTGCATTACATTATTATTATTACCACAGTTGTATTACGTTTACAGAAGCATATTGTAGTCGTGGGCCGAAATGTCACTAAATGCTGGATATGTATGGGTTAGGTGGCTGATGAGTATAAGGATATGTTGGCGCGTAGCTTTGCCGAGAAACATGATCAGTTGTATATGGTAGAGGAACAGTGTGCGCTCTTTAAGCTAGCTGTTGTGGGTAGGGCAGAGATATTATGTCGTACTACAACAGACAAACGGGCGGATCATGAAAGAAAAACAGATTTGGTGGACGCATGACGTAGAGTGATTGAGAAGTGTGTGGATTGGAAGAAATAGGAAGATATGATGTATAAGGAGATTAAACCGAAGTTATCTTTGCGTCACCTTTATGAGCAGAAAAAGAGTGAAGCTAAGAGTGCTGTGGAAACGACTAGACGTGATATGAATATAACATGTATAAGCAGCTCGATGATGGTGGGAAAATAAAACTTATGTTGAAGTTTCCACGGGACAGGAAGGAACGAAGCGTAGATGCTAAGCGATGGAGACTATTTAAGGATCCGGGTTGGAGGTTGGTCACTGACAATGATGACGTAATTACTATGTTGGAATACTATTTCAGGGAGCTGTACAATCAGAGAGTATATGCCGATCTGGAAGTGGATTGGCTCTGAGATGGATGAAGAGGGGTAAACTGCGGGTTTGGACGAAACGAGGGTAGAAATGTTTGTACTACTGGTGATGTGGGAGTGAAATGATTAGGGAGATTGTCGTGTGTTTGAGGAAACGAATTATTCCAAGGGACTGGCATCCTGGCCTGATCCTTCTCCTCTTTTTAGGCAAAAAGTGAACGTTCATGACCCTGGGAATTACTGAGATATCACAATGTTAGACAGGTTTTTAAATTCCTGGAAAGGATTTTGGATAAATGAATTATATCTAGGGTTGAAACGAAGATCGGGGATGAAGAGCTGTATGTTCGGATGGAGGCGAAAGGATGTATGACATTGGATATTGTAGATATATATGCTACAATTACTAGGGAATTAGTTATGCTTACGCTAAGGGGGTTATATCAGATAGGCATATTTCAAAGAAATTAAAAGATAAAGTATTGGGTATATGTGTTATTCCAGCAAGTATTTACGGGCTTGAGACAGTGAAACTGTATAGTGCTCAGCAATAGCGATTCGAAGTGTGTGAAAATAATTGAATGAGATGGATCACGGGGGTTAACCGGCTGGATGTGAGATATTAAATAATAGTTTGGGGAGATTGAAATGGCTACGAGTCATACATATATGGTGATTATGGGCGCATTTGGTGGGCTGGGCACGGTGTACTGATGGACGATGAGCGACTGCCAATGTTGGCGATGTCGCATGTGGATATTGGTAGAAGGGGAAGGAGGAAACCTTGTTTGAGATGGAAGGACTGTGTTGAAAATAATTTTAGTAGAGCTAGGAGAGGGCGTGTGAAGAGTATTGGTTGTGTATAGTGGGAGGTGCAGAGCATGGGTCAATGATCTGGTTGTGAGTTAATATGTTTTTCTTCATCCCTTTTTATGGATTCAAGAGATGGAGAGAGACTTTTAATGAAGTTTGTAATGTTCCACTGCGAAAATTTTCTATTTTGTAGTAAGATCTCCTATATCTCAACATGAAGATGCCTACGTAATACACGATCTATGTTCTCGTTAGGCCTCTAAATGTATAATGTCTTCTTAGTCATCCGTCCATTATAATGTACCTGAAGTTTACTTGCCGTGTTCATACAGTGGTTTGGGTCTCCATATTTACTGTAATTGCTTGACTTACTTCAATATGTTACTTATAATCGCATGCTATAGATGCATACATCCAATTATGTTTTACGATTATTTGGTGATTTATATAACGTTTTAATTGTATGATTATGTTTACGATTTGTTTTGTCTTGGCTTTTCCAGCTCTACTAAAATTCCAGTCATTCCAGTTATTCCATCCCAACCTATGTCTCCCCTACCCCTTCTACCAACATCCACTTGCGACATCGCCAAAATTGGCAGTCGCTCACCGTCCATCCGTACAACATGTCCACTCGCCCCCTTGTCACCATATATGTAATAATCCTAGTGATCCCGATATATCCTAGACATCCACTGCGCCTTATCCGTCAACAGTTGTCTGGGACTCGTCCTGCCACTGGATCACGATGTATCGCAGGAATAGTGAGTGTGGTCGACCTTGCTTAAATCCTCCACACTTTAATCAAATTCATGTGCAAGTATTTTTCAGCCCCATGTCATCTTTGTTATCCTTCCAAAATAATGATTCATTAGGAGATCATTGAAGGAGCAGGTGTGGAAACACTGGAAGATGTATATGCGAACCCGGACGCATGAGACTCGGGCCATATGGTCGTCTCTTTCTGGATTCGAGGAAGCAGTTAAATTCAGAAGCCCCCTGGGTGACTTAGGAATCTTCTTTAGGATCGCACTGCTCATCTCCCTAGCATGAGGATAGGAGACTAGAAAAAGGTGTCCCAAACATTGTCTGCTTCACATTACTCTGGGCAGCTGGCCGCGGCTGGTGGGGCTCCCTTACCAGCGGTAAGAACAAACAAAATAAACTGAAACATTTTAGCTTCGGCGCTTCGAATGTGTGCACTTTAATGGACCAACAGTGAGCTGATCGTCCAGAGAGGAGAATAACCCTAGTAGGTAGGGAATTGGCCAGATATAACATCGACATTGCTGCTTTAAGCGAAACACGCTTAGACGAAGAAGGACAACTGCAATAAGTAGAATGAGGGTACACATTCTTCTGGAGTGTACGAAGTAGAGAAGAACGTCGCGAAGCTGGTATTGGCTTTGCCATTAAAAAGGAACTTATCACTAAGCTGTCGAGCATCCCACAAGGTATCAATCACCGACTCATGATTCGAAACATCTCCCTCACAGAGAAGAAACATTCCACTAATATCAGCACTTAAGCCTCCACCATGACCAATACTGATGACATTAAAGACAAGTTCTATGAAGATATTCCCATATTAGTTACAGCAGTGTCAACAGCTGACAAGCTCATCATTCTCGGCGACTTCAATGCTCGAGTGGGTACTGACCATCGAACTTGGGAGAATGTTATTGGCGCTAATGGTACAGGCCAATTTAGCAGCAATGGTATACTGATGCTGCAGTTTTGCTGTGATAATGGACATATCATTACTAACACACTATTTCGTCTTCTAACTCGCAACAAGAAATGGTAAATTCAGCATCGATCCAAACATATTAAACATATTAAAATAAAATATACTCACTTTTCGGGTCTGTTCATGTTGTAGTTGTATTATTCAGAGAATTTATATATAGTTTGATGTGTTTTGCATTCATTTTTCCCCAATATCAGTAATAAATTTCAGCTAATTATTTTTTAATACGCCGGGATATTTTGATGGTATAGTACACAGTTAATGCAAGAGTCAGCGACCGAGGCGAGGTCACTGTTTATTAGTATGCGGTCAGAAACCCTTCAACAGGAACTTTTTAATGTGTCAGCATCAGGATATATCATGATATATCCCGTTTCTTTTCATGATACGGTCCACGCATCATCATTCAAAAGCCTTGGTTATAGAAGACGTAAACATCAAGATTGGTTCGATGAAAACAACGACGAAATTTCGAAATTGCTAGAAGAGAAATCCAGACTACACCGCGCTTACTTCGAATCCCAAGGTTCGGTAAGGAATGCCGTATTCAAAAAGATTCCAAACAATATAAAACATAAACTGCGTTACATGCAAAATACTTGGCTGATCCAGAAAACAGTCGAAATCCAGGACAAGGCGGACACCAACGTATATGAAGCGTTTTTCACAACTCCACCAAGATAGTGTACGGTTCACAACTGGTCAGTTCTCCCCTCTATTCAGTGATGATGGGACATATATTATAATTGACAAATCACACATTCTCGATAAATGGGGGGACATTTCGAAGCTGTACTGAACATGCCAGGCCTTCTCGTATAAACGAAGTAGCTATGAACATATTGCCCCAATTTGTCACAAATCAGAATATGGACCACGTAAAGTTCTTCAGGCCATCACACAACTGTCTAGTGACAAAGCCCCAGGAGCTGATTCAATACCAGCTGAAAATTATAAGCATGCTGGTCCACTGCTACACAACCAAACTCTCAGAACTTCCCAGAAGGTATGGACACTTGGAGTTGTGCCTCAATACTTCAAAGATGCATCCATCATCCACCTATATAACGCATGGGAAACCGACAAGCATGTGACAACCACAGAGAAATATCACTATTGTGTATCGCTGAAAAGATATTGGCTACAATACTCCTCTACCGCCTCAACCAACATATCGAGCAAAGTCGATTACCAGAGAGACGATGTGGCTTCCGGAAAGAATGATGAACTATTGACATGATGTTTGCTGCCCGTCAACTACAGGATAATTTCCAAAAACAAAACCCTGATATTTATACTATTTTCGTTGACCTAACTAAAGCCTTTGGTACGGTCAGTCGTGAGGGAATCTGGAAGATCATGAGCAAGTTCGGATGCCCGGCCCTTTTCATCAACCTAGTTCGACAATTTCCTGCTAGCATGCTGGCTCAAGTTCTTGACGACGGTGTCTCTTCTAACATGTTTAAGGTCACCAACGGAGTAAAACGAGGTTGTATTCTGACAACAACTTTGTTCAGCATGATATTCTCAGTTATATTGACAGATACATTTCAGGATGCCAACCCCGGCGTAGATATCATATACAGGACAGACGGTAAGCTCTTCAACTTGAGACGTCTTCAAGCTAAAACTAAGGTACATTTCGATAGACTCTGCGGCTTTCTATTTGCTGATGGTTGTGCCCTCAACGCTGAAAGTGCTGAATATATGCAACACAGTATGGATCTCTTCTCTAATGCTTGTAATAACTTCGGACTCACTATCAGTATTAAAATACTGAAGTGATGCACCAACCAGCTCCAGGGAAGCCATATCATGAACCACTCATAGCCGTCAATGGGCAAAATATGTTAACAAGTTTACCTACCTGGGAAGAACATTATCTCGCTGTATCCATATATATAGTGAACAGATGCTCGATTTGCTAAGGCCAGTTCCGCTTTTGGACGTCTGCCATCCTCGGTATGAGATCGTCCGGGCTTGAGTCTATCAACCAAATTCAAGCTTTATAGTGATATCGTACTCACTACCCTGCTTTATGCTAGTGAGACCTGGATCGTGTATCAAATACTTTCAAAGAAGCTCAACCGTTTCCATATGTGTTGCCTGAAAAAGCTGATAACACTCAAATGGCAGGAAAAGATTCCCGACACTGAAATCCTCGAGAAAACAGGCATACCAAGCGTTTTCACTTTGCTTCGCAAGGCGCAACTTCGATGGGCTGGTCACATCACAAGAATGTCTGATGAACGACTACCCAAGCGCATCTTCGTTGGTGAATTGAAAAATGGAACACGGCGCGTTGGCGGACAGAAGAAACGCTTTAAGGACACTCTAAAGATATCCATGAAATACTTTTGGCATTGACCATACTTCTTGGGAAAATGTTGGCATTAACCGTACAGCGTGGCGTAGTGAGGTTGACAGGAGGAAAAATTGTATGAAGCTCAGCGTATCGAAGAAGAAAAGACCAAACGATCACTGTGAAAAGCCCGTAACTCCACCAGCTCTAGACGGCGAAACCACGCTGACCTGTTATCCTGTCAATATTGTATGATAGATTTCAAGGCTCGGATTGCGCTAATTAGCCACCTCAGAACACACCAAATCTGACATTTGGATAACGATTATGATGATGAAGATGGCGTCTTCTAGTAAGAAGGACAAATGAACATATATTACTATATTTAATTGTTGTATGTTATTGGGTGAAGAGTATCTGTCTCATATTAAGTTCGCACTTAACATAATATATTTCAAGTCGACACATTTATAAATAAGACTGCACAAACATTTTGTCTAGGAATACATGGTTCAAATAATGACAACATTTTACATTTCCATAATATACCATTTTAATTGTGTCAAGTGACACGCTATACACCGTGTGATATGGACGGGTATGGTGTTGAGTGGAACAATACGAGAGAGGAAAAAGATTGATGTCGAAGCGATATAAGTTTCGATGGTAAAATATGGTCCCTTGGTTATGGATAAGAACTTTTTTAGATATTAAACCTATTAACGGCATCTTAAAAAATAAAAAAATAAATAATTTTAGTTTTTATTTATTATTATATAAGCAAATTTTAAAATTCACTTCCTAATTTCAGTAATTGTGAATTTTTAGTCAATTATTGTTACTAGTATTCAAGAAAGACAGGAATGAACCTTCTTTTCTAAATTAAGTACTATTCAATGTAAAGATAAAGATAACTTTTGATTGTAATTTGACGTATATTACTTGCTTGATGGTACCAAATGAATATGAAATATGTGACCCGCTCTGACACGCGGAGTCGGAAGAGACTAGTTTTTTCAGAGCAGGACATATATGTACTCTTTACAGCAATACCAATATTTCAAAATTTATTTTTGTACACATATATCGGCCTTTGATGTGATGGGTCATTATGTAATGGAGATCAAATAAATTCATCTGAAATAATCAAAATAAGAGAGCAATGGTAATGAACCAATATTCATCCTGTTTAATAGAGCATCTATGTTGATGTGAAATTAATAACAAACACATCATCTACAACATAGTATACAATATAGCGGGCAATACATATTGTTGCATGATTTTTTTTTTTAATAATTCATGTCAGGGTAACTTATTTAGCCAATGGCTAATCTTCCAGAAGGCCCTGTGACGCAACGAACGGAAAAGGGGATAGATAGAGGGGAAAATTGGAGTGCCCGGAGTAAAACCTCGTGTTGTAGACATTGCCATCCCATTTGCACGTCCGACCGGGAATCGAACTCCGGTAGCAGTGGTGAAAGTGCGTAGCGCTTACCACTACGCTACAGCCTACTCCTACTACTATTATTAGGATAAGCCACGTCGTGAACAGAGGCTTATGTTATTAATATAATAACTAGAGTTATCTCAGTCAAGAACGGTAGTCACTATGATACATCTACGATGTTATATGCAATGCACAGGATGATGTGACATGCGGTATCACAATATACATCACAGTGAAATTGGATGATATCACATTGACATCATAGTTAGATTGTATGTAACCAAAACTGAGACTATGCTATCTCGAGGAATGATATAACAGTGAGTTCGCATCAGGCGCGGATACAGGAATTTTCGCAGGGGTCCAGGATATTCGCTGATTTGTGTATTCCACTGAACTGTATAATAGACTACCTAAGTAAACTGATTTTTAAAACAACAATCCAATCAGTGGTATTTTGGCAATTGTTTAGTGGTCGCCAACACGTGAGTGGCCGTAGGAGGAGGGCGGGATCCGAACTAATACCATTTGTGTATAATCGATCATATCCACGCATGTAAACTCCGGATTACGTTTGAAAAAAAGGGCAACTAATTGGACGTACTTTAATTGCGAAGCCCGGTCAAGTTGGGTGGAGGGTGTCTCCCTGTATTTTTTTAAATGCAAGGGGCTAAAATATGTTTTCCTCACATCTATGAACCACATACTGACCTAGTATAATAGTATACAAATATCGGTCTTCAAGTCGTATACAACATACCATGAATAAGGGGGTGGGTCCGAACCGCCCTGGATCCGCATCTAAGGAGGCCAATTGGTAAGTTTGCATGTGATCGTCAGTATGCATCCACGGTCAATGGGGGTCCGTCGAACGTGAACTATTTTCCACAATCATCCAAATATGTAAACTGGTTAGATGTGCAACAGGATTGACACCAACTGAATGTACATACAGGAACTGCGCGTATGATGAAGAGGCCGGTGTAATCCTCCGGGGATTTTTTCAAAAGTGTGGGCTGAAATACGTTTTTCTGGCACCTATGAACCAAACCATAGGCCTTAAAATAATAAGTCTGAAATGTATGTATATTAAAAAATCACCTCTGAGCAGGGGATCCGAATCCAGGACCTCCTGGATCAACGCCTACCTGAGGGTTCCAATCCTGATAATATGTTTGGTATAAATTAATCATTCACATAGCTAAACTAGTTACGTTTGCACAATGGTGAGCACAAATATTTAAGGCACAAACAGCAACAGCGAGTACCATATGCGGGAAAACGGGTGGG
Organism: Scotoplanes globosa; assembly: GCA_027575025.1. NCBI lineage: Eukaryota > Metazoa > Echinodermata > Holothuroidea > Elasipodida > Elpidiidae > Scotoplanes > Scotoplanes globosa. The sequence continues at coordinate 9,646 of JAODAI010486501.1, forward strand.
AGTGTGTGTAGGGATCCTGTCCAGGAATTTGTTTAAGTAATGTGTTGAAAGACGTTTCCTTGCACCTAACAAAACATACTAATAATGATATCGGCATATGGAAGGCATGTTAAAAAATCACCACTGAGCAGGGGGTCCGGACCCCCGCCTCCCTGGATACGCGCATGCGCATATATATAATGATCAGGTTACGTCATGCTAAGTTAAATTAGGTAGTGTAAGGAACAACAAATATAAGTCCTCATAAAATGATCCTAAGTCTCCATCCACTTTGAATTTTGTTTGGGTTTAAACAATTATTGTAGGAGGTGAAAATAGCCTGCCGAATAGGGAAGGTATAAATTGTCCGCCCCATTTACTCACTACATACATGTATTAATGAGCTCTGACGTATCTAATAAATTACGATAATATCAGAACAAATGTAAACGATGCAAAACACTGTCTTGCAATGTAATGGAAAGCTAGATAAATACGCTTGTTAAAGGGATACTGAAGTGACTAATACAAAAACGGTGGGAAAATCACACAACATGTGTATAATGTAACACTGTATTACCCTGTATTCGTTATATTTGGCTAATATGTTTGGCTATATGAGAAAAAAGGTTTATATTGGTCCATTTTTGGATCCAGCTGAATTTCTCCGGAGACCAACAAACACCATTACGTCATTATATGACGTCGGGTATATAACTTTATATTGGTTTTCCGTATATATATGCATACAGCAACCGATATCGACAGGTCTCTGTTCAAGTGGAAAATCATGTTCACTTTATATACGGAGACGATTATTGGGTGACTTCATTCCTAAACATGAATATCAAAAACAGTTAGCCATAAAATATGTCCAAAGTTGTCCCGGGACAACTCCCCAGGGGTATATTTTACCCATTCAGCGAAGATTGTTCAATTTCAATGTTTTAAAACATAACAAATTACAACATATATTGGTAAGCAGACGTATACCACTGGAAAGGAAACTCATAATATTTAACTCTTGTACTAAGCCGAACTTCCTTAGCCAATCTCAACTGTGGAACCTAACAGCCTCCCTCGAAAAAAAGATCAACGCATTCCAATGAACACTTTTTAGAACACTGATAAACGTCAAGTGACCAGCCAAGATTTATAACAAAGAACTACAGACCAAACTACATCAGGAAAGAAATGGAGTCTCGTCATCTCAGAAGCAAAACTTCGTTGGCTAGGTCACGCCTTACGGCTGGCAGAAACAACGCCTGCAAGACGTGCACTGATAGAAGTTGAGAGGACGACGAGAAGATAGATAGGAAAACAACTGACCTGGTTGACCATAGTCAATAAATAACTAACTACATTGATAATTATTTGGGCGTGTCTATGCCGTGGCACAAAGGAGAGGTGGATGGCAATACCTGATTCACCGTTGGAGGAGATACGGTGTTGAAATATCGGCGAGAAGTGAATCGATGATGATGATCATATGAGGTACTCGAAGTATTATATTCACACCAGTTAGAGCCACTGGGATATAATCATCAGCACTATTTATTAATGTTTAATCGATTGGTTGCAAGAACATTTCCTGACCCTTTTTAAAGGTATTATGAGGTAATATAATCAGCAGCACTTTGTATTCATTGGATGTGCTTGCTTAATCGATCGATTATCAGTATAACATTTCTTGACCCTTTTTAACGTCAATGTAATATAACCCACCCACAGTATTATTGTCCCACCAGTTCCAGCCACTGGAATATAATCATCAGTACTCTATATTAATTGGATGTCTTTAATCGATCGAATGGCCGTAAAACATGTCCTGGCCCTTTATAACGCCATAGTAACATAACCACCCAAAGTATTATATTCCCACCAGTTAGAGCCACTAGAATATAATCATCAGCACTCTTAATTAGTTGGATGTATTTAATCGATTGATAGCTGGGATAACATGTCCTGAACCTTTTTAACGTCAATGTAAATATGAGCCACCCAAAGTATTAGATTCTCACCAGTTAGAGCCACTGGAATATAATCATCAGCACTCTTAATTAGTTGGATGTATTTACTAGATTGATAGCCGGGATAACATGTCCTGAACCTTTTTAAAGCCATGATAATATGACCCACCCAAAGTATTAGATTCCCACCAGTGAGAGCCACTGGAATTTAATCATCAGCACTCTTAATTATTTGGATGTGTTTAATCGACTGATGGCGCGTATAACATGTCCTGGCCCTTTTTAAAGTCAATGTAATATGAGCCACTCAAAGCTTTTTTTCTATTTAAAATTACCAAATACTAATTATTTTACAAAATGACAAATAAACACATAAAAATACACTGTGGTTTATCATTATAAACAACACATATTTGAACATCCCAACGTATTATAATATATATATATATATCAAGGCTTTCAATTGGAAAATGGCTCTATATTTCCACAAAGTGATTTTCCACAAAGTAAATTTGTATAAATGAACAATTCAAATATTGTTTTTATGAACACTCTGCTATACATTGATACATTACATCTCTCCTCCCCATGTTACAGTGGTTGAAATTAAATTTAAGTTCTTAGATTGTCGAAATCTGTTTAGAAGCTGGTTTATTTCATATCGTCATCCTCTGACTTTGTTGCCTTGGTTGTGTTTAACGAGCTGACAATGTTTCAATCCTGTTCGCCCGAACTTCGAGCGAGAAGGCAACATGTACCATTTTTGATTGATTGTTTGCAAAGGCTCATTTGTATAACATTGTGGTTTCATATCGCTGTCCTTGGAATTTTGTTCTGGTTAAAGATCACTGGATTGTTGGCGATGGGAATTACTTTAAAAATATTTAAATAGCGTTTTACAATATCCGGTATGTTGTCCAGTTGTTAACTAAAATGACTTCAGATTAACACAAATAAAGATGACAGCAGAGAGAATATACATTTCGATGTTAACTTGTATATGTCCATGTATGTTACAACTGGTTGACATTACATTTGAGTATATAATACTCGGAAAATCAGTTAATCTGAGTAAATTATTATTCAGCAAGTCAGTGTGTATATCTAGTGATCAATGCAACATATCAATGTGAATGGTGTTTTATATAGTAAGTGTAAGTATATACTACTATGTATAAAGAGTCAACATGAGGGGAAGTTGTCTGCGGTGAAATTGGCCAGAGGGAATTGTGTAATAATATTATGATAATATTATAATAATAGTATACAAATGTTATGAAATATTGGTAATATTCTTAATATTACTAGTTTGTTATATTTTCAATAAATACTACCATTGGGGTACGGTATCCATTCCCTCCAAAATGTACCATAATACCATTATGAATGTTGCTAATACTCATAATATTGACAATGATTATACCATACATGCATTGTTAATTCCACTTTGTTCTGCAATTACCAATATATATTACCATTGTTAATTATCTACTGTTAACATTGTCATGATTGATTATAGCACAAAGGTGTGCGTATTATTTTCGATTACTTATAATCGTTTCATTAGTAAGAGCTCCTCCCGAATCTCATACTGGCAAAAAATAGCCGGGCGAATTGAGTATCTGGTCGATGGTTGATTTTAGTATGTTATAATGTTAATATGGGATAGAAGGAAGAACCTTGCAAAGGAAATGACGGTCGATGTAGATACTATGGGGGCTATGCAGTGGAGTACTGCAGATAACGGTTCTGAAGAATGTTGAGAAGCTACAATTTCCTATTCAAGAACGAACAAGAAACACCCAAAGTACATTGTGATTTCTTGTAAACAATTATAGTAATATAATAATCAATATGGAAATTATAACGTTACTTGAAAAAACATGATCTTTGAATACAATATTCTTCAACATTTCAACATGTATGTGATGCTTCACATCATACCAGGTATATTGTGTAGGCATTCTTCATTTGGAGATGGTGGAAGCCTTTTCCATTAAATATATATAACATATTCAATGGAATATTACTGACTCCATTAAACTAATTCAGTAACTTATAAATTTAACAAGTTCTTGACCTTAGTATCACAATAAAGGTAACGGTCTGCTATTTATCTTGATACAACATGACACAATGTCTAATATAATACCTGATCTGCCATCATATTTGGCTATAAAGATACTCTACTTTTATGTTATCATGGAGCTATTACGAAGGTCGCATCGAGATCAACCCAATGATAAATG
>JAODAI010486612.1:0-13841 GCA_027575025.1 Scotoplanes globosa
ATGAATAAACATGTATTAATTACCGCCCACTAGCACATACACAAAGACACAACTGTGGGCTACGGTGCGGTCAGCAATACGTAGCACTTACTACAGTATAATAATTGTATATCGTTTATGTACTCTTAAACATATGATAATATATACATATTATACATTACGCTCACACCCCGTTATAACAGATGTCACCGGACACTGAAACCCATGAAATGACTAGCGGGAGGTTACAGTGCCACACAAGTTTTCTAAATCTATTCATCAGCACAGTTCCCTGCTGTGTTGTGTAAACAAACTGGTATTGTCATAGAGAGACAGCAGTCGTGATACCTGCATAGTGTACCCAATGTTGATAATACCAAGTCACTCCAGGACAGTGTGGCTGCATATAGGATTAGATCAGGAACTGGGAACAATAGATGTAATTGGATTGTGGTCTTCATGACATGCCCTGGGATATTAGTTTTAGATATATTGTCAATGACGACGCCATTTGTACATATCCTGTACATATATAATAAAATCCTGGTAATTAGGGAGTATGCCACTCTATACAATATCAACACATATAATTACGTATGTATCCACGCATATTCAAACATTATGCAAATTTAGTCACATTTATAGTAGATATCGCCGACCACGCAGTAGTAACACGCAAACCTATCACTCCCATTCATATGCCTTCACATACAATCCCCCTTTAATCCCTAAAAAATCCCGTGAATCACTTAAAAATCCCTGACTCACTACTCTACCAAATTGCTACACAGAAGAACATCATCGATTGAACCGCCTTAGAGCAAACTTTAGTTGATGTTGGCGTCAAATAAATTTAAATGATCGATATTATTGTCACAGCTCCGATTAAATGTGACCGACCGATGAAATAAATTATGCCAAACAACAAACGTCATGTCAACCAACTACACTTTCCGACAGTTACTGCATAGTAGATCGCCCCACCCCTTCCCTCATTTCTACAGTAATCAAGTATTTTAGTATTGTCCGCTCCTCTTAACACTACCTTTGCATGTCTGACAGTTCATGACATCATCAACCAATGTTGCTAATGTTACTAATCAATAACAGTCAAGGTGAAAAATTATCATGGGGGTGGGGGTCATGTGATTAAAATGACACCTCTCAAATGAAATGATGTGCTGTTGCAGTGGATCAGCTTCAGGTTGTATGCCCAGTTAATCACAGTTTTGCACACACAACCGTAGCTAAGGAGGTCGCAACGATGGACCAATTAAAATGTACACACCGCCGTGTATAGACAAGAAAAGATTGCACGATTTGGATGAAGCACGATACCATTATTAACGGTTGGCCACACGGAGAGCGAGATTCTAAACACCCTGGTTAAACCAGTGTGGAGAACAATATACGGGACTGTATGCGTCTATACCCAAACCACCAACCTTGTTGAATCAGGCACAGTACCACGTATGCATTCTTGAATAAAGTGATTGGGATGGGACAACTTGGTTTATGTGTTATATTGATGTGTTACAACGGTCGCACGAAAGGTCAAATTACCCCAGTCTTGGTTAAATTAGTTGCAAATACTACACATTTTAATGTCGTTACCCCCTGAAATCCAATCCGGAATATCTTGACCCCAAGTCCAGCGCTTTACAGACAGAGCTAATTTGACACATTTATTTGAACGGCAGCAAATTATCTATTTTCCCATTGGATTAGTGTGTCCTGTTAGCTCTTGCGGTTTACAAGGATTTACAATACTTCAAACATTATCTGTTGTTACTCGCTTTGCAACCAATAGCACTTGAGTCTTATTATACCCTGGCAACACATGTCCATGCACTTAATATTCAAGACCACTTAGTATTCTAAAATTATCGGAAAAAACAACAATTATTCCAACCACATCACAGGCCAAGCATGGAGAGACGTTGTTATTGCAACAGCTATTCTATTCCTTTGGGCTAATGACCATTATGACTACTACTAGTTCATACATTATTTATTTTTGTCCGTTGCCACCTACGTACGGCGGGGGGGAGACCAAGATTATCTGAAAGGACGATGACAATTTATTATTATCATTGCAATCTATTACTAGCCACTGTGCCCGCTGATCAAGGTGTTGTTCATTATATGTATACTGAATCCTAGTGCTTCTATAACTGTATCCGCACAAATAAAGCAGTGTACTGTTGCCCTTCTCCCACCATCTATGTCTGTCTCGGTGTAGAGGACAAACGGTACGCCGGATATTTGATACCGTTCACTAAAGCGTTTTGTTCCAGTGACTCTTTCCCCCATTACAAACCGAGCAGTGGTGAAGAACCACCCTGCGCTGACCCTTTCCCAAACCACTCTCCCCTTCATACAGTCACACACACACACACACCCGCCACTACACACACGCAATTGAAGGAGGGTCCTCAGTTTGTAGGCGTGCATTCGTACGAACGTCCACAGACTTCGTCGCACACGCACGCACAGAACACACACAAATATGTACAAGCACAAGCACACATACTTTATACAATCATGCTCCTCTGTAGATTTTTGGTCGTGAGTGAGAAAAAATAAATTAACAGCGGCCGCCCAAACGGACAGCGCTGCACTTGCCAGCCACGCCCCCGCGGCAACACCGTCGACACCCGTCTCCAACAAATTAGTAGGGCGTGAACTTTTTGCTGGGACCGCCGTTGTTAGCCGTGGTCCGCAGCTTTGAGGTGTACGCAGGATGAGAGAGGGCGCCCCAGTCCACGTTGAGGAATGGCGTTGCCTTCAGCAGGTTGGTCATTTGGAGTGAGGCAAGCAGCTCACTTTGTGAGGTGGCAGCAGTCGTAATGGTGTTGTCCGCACTCATGCCCGACGGTAGTGTGGCGGTGACAGAGGGGGGTAGGCCGGACAAGACAGGGGGGTGGAAGGCGGCTCCATTGAGGGGGTTGAGGGGATTGAGGGAGGAGGGAGTAGAGGGGAGGAGTGAGGGGGGTGACGTGGGATTGAAGGGTGAGAGGGTGGCTGATGACAAGCTCGTGGGGAGGGGGGAGGGCATGCCTTTGGCAATTTCCAAGCTGTGGAAAATAACACAAAAGGGAGAAAGGGGAGAATACGGTGTAATAATAATAGTAGTAGTAGTAAGTAGTCAGAGAGAGATTCTCCATAGGGACAACACAACGATGATGAAAGAATGGGATTATATATAGTCATATGCAAACAATGGGCTTTATATATATATACATATATATATATATGGGTATATATATAAATATATATATAGATAAATATTTACATGTGTACGTGAATATATAGATGTACACATATATCCAAATACACATGTAACTATTTATATTTTGAAATATATAGTACATATATATCATGAAGTTGCTATTGAGGGTATCAATTTTACGTTCAACGTTAAAACCTCTTGAGTTTTGTCATATCCTAGAAGCAGTTTTTAGTCGGACGTGGCCCGAACGTCTATCCAATCTTTCCAAAGTATTTAAATTCCATCTCACAGTTTCAGGCTTTGACCAAGCATATTAATATGAGCCTACTTAAAGTCCAAATTGATTGCTATCAGACTTTAGCCCCTACAGTTACATTATGTGGTACTTTTCAAAAAGTGGTCTAAAACTGTCACACATCAAAAGGATATTTCCATATAAAGTGGAAGTACATCTCCGGCCGTGTTGTGACACTTCATTACTGTAGTTTGGCTATTAGCAATCATCCAGCATATTGGACGTAAGAAGTAGCAGCCTACGGCTTATGATTTTCAAACATGGTGGCAACTGCAAAGTCAATCTTAGTCTGCAATTTGTACTGACGAGTGTTTGATAGTTTTGAATTATTTTCAATTTGTTTTTTGAAGTTCTCCACAAGCCGGCTCCAAGCTACATCCTAGATATGCTTCTGCTACAACCTGTCAGTCGCCATCTTAGGTCTAATTCTAAAAAATTTCAACGATTCATTGCATTTGGAAAGCATTTGACATTTCTTCAGAAGGGCAGTTATGATTTGGCGCTTTATAAATTTCAACGATTCATTGAATTTGGAAAGCATTTGACATTGCTTCAGAAAGGCAGTTATGATTTCAATGATTCATTGAATTTGGAAAGCATTTGACATTGCTTCAAAAAGGCAGTTATGATTTGGCGCTTTATAAATTTAAAGGATTCATTGAATTTGGAAAGCATTTGACATTGCTTCAGAAAGGCAGTTAAGATTTGGCGCTTTATAAATTTCAATGATTCATTGAATTTGGAAAGGCAGTTATGACTTGGCGCTTTATTTGAAAAAAATTATGCTGCATAATTTTCACTGATTGATTGAATTTGGAAAGCATTTGATATTGCTTCAGAAAGGCAGTCCTGATCTTTTGGACAATCAAAAATTAGTTGGGCGACATTATACCTTTGTATATAACACATCTATCTGCTGTACATAGTATGTGACGATTCACCCAAGAAGTACGCAATAATCTTTAAAACAATCAGTTTTAAGATTTTGGTAATTATGTCATCGTTATAATATTAGAATGCATACAAAATATGTTTTGGTAAAAATCCAATTGCACAAAGTCAAACTTTAGGGCAAAACATGAATTGATTTTGTACATAAATTTCAGTTTTTCCATTTTGATCTTCATTTTTATCCAATTTTTACCGTCCAAAAAGCACACAAAAACATGCGTTAAAGTTACACCTTTTTATAATTTTTTGTCCGATTTAGGAAAGTTACGACATGCTTTAAAACTTGATTCAATTTTGGGTGTCAACCGTCTACCTGTGGACGGGTCACATTTTTAAATTAACAAACATTCAATTTTTGGCATGCTGCTGTTACTTATGTTGTGTTCCCATCATTGTGCATTGTATTTACTACATAAACTCAAGAGGTTTCAATGAGGCACATACATCCATGTACATATACATACATATATACATACATTCACATATATACATACATACATACATAATATGGCGGCTTTGATTTTTAGTTTTTAAGTAAATGATCATGATGACGACGGCACCGACAATAAGAGAGAGTAACATAATTGGTACATGATGATGATTGTAGTTAGCAAGACAGTCTACGTATTGGGGGAGGGGGGGACAAAGCATTCATGCATGTAAACACAATGAGGAATAATTAGGTGGACACGTGTTCACCGAATGATGGGACACCCTGTCGCCTTAATGGAGAAACTGACCAGCAATTGATTAAAAGATAGAACGCATTAGCCAACGGCAGTCAGTAATTGATTGATGAAATTATCTAACAATTATTAAGAATTATTAAATTTGGGATCCAATGTAGATAGAGATGTTTCTTTTCATATATATAATAATAATATATATATATAAATATATATAATTAATCAAATGTCATTATACGAGGGCAGTATTAAAAAAAACATGAAAAACGGGACAGAATATTGATCATAAAGATCTGCGGGAGGCTTCAATTGTTCAAATGTGTACGGTGAATCCTCTATATTTAGGTGCGGATCTTGTAAAATATCTTTATTAATTCAAGTGTGAAATTTGATAATTTTTAGTATCGTTATATTAATAGGCCTGCGCCGTTTTATAAAATAATATTAGATATCGGTTCGCCTCCACCCAGGCGGTTTGGGACACTCGAAAGACCATCTACAATGTTTTAAACGGAGACTTTGACCTAGAAAGTATCCTCTATACCTGGGGACTATATGAGGGACCTTTTGGAGTCCAGTAGTAGCTACACCACTGGGTAGTGTGAGTGAATAGTATTAGTAAGTGCAAAAGACAATGGTTCCACAAGCTGTACAATGAGTTAGATGACACATTTCAATTACTCGACAAGGACAACATCAGACAACGGCTCGGAGCGACCAATGAGAAGTGGGCCGGTGGCTTACAAAGAGAGCGGCCGGGCGGGCAGGGGGAGATGTTTGCGACTGTCGGGATTACCGTCGATGGAGAGGAATAGACACCATAAATGATTACATATGTTGTGAGGGATGGTGGAGTGGGTGGGGAGAGTTAAATATATTCAATAATAAACAGACCAAAACAAAATACAGGAGGGGGATTAGAGAGAGGGATAGGCTTGGAGCATCTTAAGTTATATTGCAGCTTCAGTGAACATTGCATCACCGCGGAACTCTGAAAGAGCGGGCGACCGACTGACCCGACAGTGAGGCCAATTCACAATATGATGAACGGCGTGCTGAGAGGGAGGCGCCTGGTTGAAGGCTCCCTCTGATCAGGGAACGCGGCTCCCTCTGATCAGGGAACGCGGCTCCCTCTGACCAGGGCACGCATACACACTTGTACGTACGGTACACGATTCCAACGAAACTGAAATAGAAACAATGGCTGCATCGGGAGACACACGTATGCATCTGGCAAAAGACAATTGATCTTGTATAATTGAGCGGGACAAGGGTTTGCACTTGAATTCGGTCTACTAAACTAAAAGCTATCACCATTTTTTTGCGAAATTAAATTAGGAGTGAACTGAGGCGGTTCACGCGAAGAGGGGAAGCCAATAGACAGTGGGATGTTAGTACGCACCCCCAGCATTCACTGGGGGAGAGGGATTCAATAGTTGCTCGCTTTGCTGCTGGAGTTAGTAGTTTCAATTTATGTCAATATTTCTAGAGAATTAAAAGGCGGTTAAAAGACCGACACACGGCAAAACTTCATTAGTTCATAGAAATTATAATATAGTATTTGATGGCTTTTGCAAAAGAATATATAATAGTGTTGCATTTTTGTGGGTACACGTGCCATTTGAGACGTGGACAAACAGAATACAAAAACTACCCGCCAATAAATGGAACAACCTGTCACCTAGTTATTTTAGCTGAAGAATTGGTCTACTCTTGGAGAGCCCAACCAACAGCTTGTTAGTAAATTATGTAGATAATTATGTAGCCAAAGCATGACTAAACAAATCATGCTAATTTCTCCATCCGTTGTAAAGAAATTATACCAAATTAAAGGGCAAGGTGTCCAGCTTTGGTCATCGGTTCTGTGAAGCAAGAGACCAAACAAATTACCAACTCCTTGCTTGGCCGAACGTATGTCAATCAGATTGAAAAGAATAAAGAGTTTGGAGATTGCAACAGCGGTACCTCTCCAAATTGCACTGAAATGGACCGTTCGCATTTGTGTTGGGCCAACCGTTCCACGAAGTTGTCGTAAAATTGTCCAGGCTTGCGTGGGTACGACTGGAATTAATTGAGGCAACCAAAGTAACCAAAGTATGATTTTATTATTCAACGGAAATATGATATGCTACATCCACCAATGAAAAGGCTTCTGCAGCAGCGTCAATGATGATGATGAATCTCACAATCCGGAAAAAGTCCAGAGCATATGACATACCAGAACGACCAATGACTCATCGGGAGTTTTGTATTGGGTCAGGCATTCTGTATTAGTCGGTCTTATAACAATTGAAGCCAGCAGGAACCATCTTCCTACATACTTATCGGCTACGGAAAATCCCATAAAATACAATTCCACACAACGACGAACGGTTCAATTCTAAATTATTCGGGTTCCTGATTTTGAAAACCGTCTGGATCCATCATCCTACGTGCATCTCGGACGCGGAACAGATACCTACCTCCCCATCCATCAATCTCCGTGCCAAACTATATATATCTACCTCCCCTCCATCAATCTCCATACCAAGCTAGATATACCTACCTCCCCCTCCATCAATCTCCATATATATACCTACCAGTACCTCCCCTCCATTAAAATCAATGCCAAGCTAGATATACCTACCTCTCCTCCATCAATCTCCAAACCAAGCTACATATACCTCCCTCCCCTCCATTAATCTCCATGCCAAGCTAGATATACCTCATGCCAAGCTAGATATACCTACCTCCCCTCCACCAATCTCCATGACAAGCTCTAGATATACCTACCTCCCATCCACCAATCTCCATGCCCAGCTAGATATACCTCCCATCCACCAATGTCCATGCCAAGCTAGATATACCTTCCTTGTCAAGGTCCCGGTCAGCCTCCCGATTCCTCTTTACAAACAAATAGTAATAATGATGCAAACCGTAATCAAACAGTCTTGACAAAGAGTGGGTACCCATACGATCTGGGACGACAGCCACCCCTCCCCCCGTGGTCATCAGCCCTGCTACCCTGCTACCCACCTATGCCGCACTCACGGCTCAAATAAACCAACTGTTCCGGACGCCACAGCCTTTGTGCCTTTCACTTGACATTGGTGCCCCCTAGAAATGCATACAATGAAGAGTTAAAGACCTCATCTCTCATTGGACTTCTGTGTTTTTAGGCGACCACATTACCTTATTATATTTTGTCCGGGTAGGTACCATGTCCATTTGTGCAATGCCCGCGTATATATTAATAATTTAAGTGGCGCTTTGTCAACGGGGGATCGCTGAGAGCCCCCTGCGTACCGACCCTTGACCTCCTACTCTGACTGTCGTGTACTCACCTTGCACTGATGAGGTACTGGGCAAATGTGACAGCCTCGGGGGTCCCCGTGATCGTGACCGACCGCTCCGTGTTGCCTTCCTGCAGATTATTGATTTTGATCGTAGCACCTGATACGTTCCTGCATACATCGTACACAAAATAGAAGAGACAGAGCAAGATGAGTACCGAGCAACAAAAACACATGTAGAAATAACAGAATTACCCATAGAATATATAGTATTGATAGTCAGGACCATTGACCAGTCCAGTTGGGTAGTGTAAGCATCATTTGCTGCTTTTTACCCAGTCATGCAAAACAAACTTAATGAGCATGCTGCGCCAAATATCTTGCGATGAACTTCAACCGAGAAGGCATACATACTTTTCAAAATTATGATGTGGTCATCAGGCGGCTACATGAAGGTCCAATTTAAATTTAGACTTTGGGAGCGATCTCAGAAAGACGATGTGCTTCATCGATTCTAGACCTGGAAATTGTAATTACCCACTATGCACCTCCAGACATATGTGACCTGCCACCACAAAAATGGTGTAAAGTCACAAATGTACTTATAGAGTTATCGGGGGGGGGGGGGGAATCATCACATTGTAAGATTTTTTTCAGCCAATACCTTACCCGAAGCCATCACAAATTATATATCATTTTAAAGATATTGAACTATTGAATCATAATATTACATAATCTCAATTTCCCCGACAAATACTTTACGCCGCTTTTGTGGTGGCAGGTGACATATGTGAATCAATGGTGTGTCGATGTCGGTCAAAAAGTGACACGCACATGCATCAATGTTGTAGATTTGTAAGTCACTTTGGCAGACTCTTGTCACATTGTAATGACATGTAATGTGTGTACTACTGTGGTGACTGTGGGGTGCGTCATATTTCACTATATGTGACACATCATCCAGAAAGTAGGCGGTTGTCGGCAAATACAAAAGTCGTTAAAATTTACAAAAAAGTGGAATAATCACCCAAATTTAATTTTCCAGTTTTTCTCATTTCTGTTATTATACTTCATTAAAAAAACATGTTTTGTTGAAAATGTAACGCACAATGTCATCACAATGCCATATTTTAGGGAAAATATGAATTAATTTTATATACAAAGTTCACATTTTTCCAATTATGACATATTATTATCCACTTTTTTTGACGTGACCGTGACTGAACCATTGAACTAGTAGTGACTTCCCGGCTGAAACAGTCCTACCGTTTGAGACAATAAAGAGATAATTGCTTAACAGCACATAAACAGCGAGGTTATAGTAGTGCTAGATAGGTTAATTATATTTAAGTCGCATTCAGGGTTAACGATAATCAAATAAAAGGAATGACCATCCGGGATAACTCCCACTCTTTGCGAAAAGATGGCCAGAATGACGAGACAGGTAGTCCTGCCTCGGACCGTCCTTTAACGTCCTCATCCGATGGACGCCTATCACCAGGTTTAGCTTATGAACCGACATAGTTAACGGAGTGTGGCCAGCTACTGGGAGCCACTAGTTTGGTTATGGTTGGCCATTCACACTGAGGCTGAGAGCAAGACCAGAAAATACAAACGAGAACAAAAACTGACATGGTTGACCATAGTCAAGAAACAACTTAACACTCTGGGGGTTCATTGGGGGATGTCTATACTGTGGCACAAATGAGAGGAGAATGGCGAGACCTGATTCACCATTGGAGGAGACACAGTGCTGAAATATCTGCATGATTGTGAATCGATGATTCACACTACCCTACGAGCACCAAGCGAGAAGCCAGTATCATCATCATCCAGTTTTGATCCGGGTTGTTCCCCGTTAACGGGGGTGGTCGGATTCACCTCACTCTTGCCACAAAAGTTGTCGCCATCGTGAGGGTTTATTGGAGTAGGATTTTCTACGGGGGAGCATGCCCTTGCTTACACCCCAACCTCAAGTATATCACATATATAAAGTCTTTGGTATAATCCATCAGTGACCTCAATTCAGCGATATTCCCGCCTGCAAGGCAAACGTTCTATCGCCCGAGGTACGTGGAAACCGGTAGACAGCGAAAGAAGATGAGACATCTGAACATGATAAACATCAAGCTAGAAGCTATTATATGTCAGTTTATAAAGTCTTGGTATGATCCGTCAGTGACCTCGATCCAGCGATATTCCCGTCTGAAAGGCCAAATGCTGTATCTCCAGAGGAACATGGAAACCGGTTGCCAGCGAAAAGAAATTTTTAGACATCTGAACAGATCGACGTCGGGTTTTATTTATATAGTTCATTCATGACCTGGTAATCTCGGAAAATGACAATAAATGTTCAATCTCTCTCTCTCTCTGGAGTTGATATCCGATATATTTGGGAGTGTTCCTTACAAGTGGATGATTAAGAGGAGGAGGGAGGAATTCAATTACGAGTCTGCCTGTCAGATATATACAGACACTTGGCCAGAGCCAATAAATTAGGGGAGTATCCGTCGAAACGAGACAGCGACTTGCCAGGGGCGACGCTCGGCAGTTGAAATATTTATTTAAGAACTACAAAATGTTGATTGATTGATAACTAGCAGCTCATTTTTACAGTGCGTTTCAAAAGTGCTGCATGTGGAGATTTATAGCTGGGGAATACATTACTACTGACAATGCAAATCTTGTCAATTGAAACCTGTGACACACCAGTCAAGGAGAAACATAGTCATCATAGTCAGGGCCTCAAACCCATAACCCTGCGATTACAAGCCAGATGCTCAATCCACTGAGGTAACTAGTTATCAAAATCAGGACCTCAAACTCATAGCCCTGTGATTACAAGTCTGATGCTCAATCCACTGAGTTAACTAGTCACCATAATCAGGGCCACAAACCCATAACCCTGCGATTACAAGTCAGATGCTCAATCCACTGAGTTAACTAGTCATCATAATCAGGGCCTCGAACCCATAACCCTGCGATTACAAGTCAGATGCTCAATCCACTGAGTTAACTAGTTATCATAATCAGGGCCTCAAACCCATAACCCTGCGATTACAAGTCTGATGCTCAATCCACCGAGTTAACTAGCTATCATAATCAGGGCCTCAAACTCACAACCCTGCGATTATAAGTCTGATGCTCAATCCACTGAGTTAACTAGTCACCATAATCATGGCCTCAAACTCATAACCCTGCGATTGCAAGTCAGATGCTCAATCCACTGAGTTAACTAGTCACCATAATCAGGGCCTCGAACCCATAACCCTGCGATTACAAGTCAGATGCTCAATCGACTGAGTTAACTAGTCATCATAGTCAGGGTCTCAAACTCATAACCCTGCAATTACAAGTCTGATGCTCAATCCACTGAGCTAACTAGTCACCATAATCAGGTCCTCGAACCCATAACCCTGCGATTACAAGTCAGATGCTCAATCCACTGAGGTAACTAATCATCATAAATCAGGGCCTCAGACCCATAACCCTGCGATTACAAGTCAGATGCTCAATCCACTGAGTTAACTAGTTATCATAATCAGGGCCTCAAACTCATAACCCTGCGATTACAAGTCAGATGCTCAATGCACTGAGTTAACTAGTCACCATAGTCAGGGCCTCAAACCCACAACCCTGCGATTACAAGTCAGATGCTCAATACACTGAGTTAACTAGTCATCATAGTCAGGGCCTCAAACTCGTAACCCTGCAATTACAAGTATGATGCTCAATGCACTGAGTTAAATAGTTATCATAATCAGGGCTTCAAACCCATAACCCTGCGACTACAAGTCAGATGCTCAATGCACTGAGGTAACTAGTCGTCATAATCAGGGCCTCAAACTCATAACCCTGCGATTACAAGTCAGATACTCAATACACTGAGTTAACTAGTCACCATAATCAGGACCTCAAACCCATAACCCTGCGATTACAAGTCAGATGCTCAATACACTGAGTTAACTAGTCATCATAGTCAGGGCCTCAAACCCATAACCCTGCGATTACAAGTCAGATGCTCAATACATTGAGTTAACTAGTCATCATAGTCAGGGCCTCAAACTCACAACCCTGCGATTACAAGTCAGATGCTCAATCCACTGAGTTAACTAGTCACCATAGTCAGGGCCTCAAACTCATAACCCTGCGATTACAAGTCAGATGCTCAATCCACTGAGTTAACTAGTCACCATAATCAGGGCCTCAAACTCATAGCCCTGCGATTACAAAATGAGCAGCAAGCAGCGCTGGTATTTCTATCTGCAATCTCACAAACGTATTAAGTTCGATGGCTTCAGTATGATTATATAGCGAGGTATATGGCCCCAGCAAACTCACCTTATTTCTTGAATTTTTGATCCGCCTTTACCAATCACACAGCCTATCAGCTACTCGGGATAATCATGAAAAGAGAAGAGAAATGAACAGAAAATATCATTATTTATACCTTAGGCAATTTAGAAGCACGGGATAAAAAAGTTAGTGATATCTGGCTTAGCAACTCATCAGATAGTCATGAAAAGAGAGAGGAGAAATGAACGGGCAAACATAATTATTTCACATGGTAATTTTTAAGCACAGGATAAAAAGTTATATCAATATCAATCAATCCATTAAAATGAGTTGTTAAACACTATCAATCAATTCATTCAAATGAGTTGCTAAGCACAATCAATACGTTTTGCCAATGAACTGACATAGTTACCGGGGTGTGGCCACCGTCGTACAGACAGCTACTGGGAGCTGCTAGTGAGAGATGAGTGATTGTGGAGGACCATCCGCCTAGAGTAAGATACACTTGAAAGTAGTTATCAACTCCCAAAGACTGAACCAATTGGTCAAATAATGGATTGATTAGAGCTTTCCTGGCCCTTATCAACGGCAAGGTTAAGTGTGGCTTTGATATGCCAGTTAGAACCTCTGGATTTCAGTTATCACCCTTACCCTGTATACGAACAGAACTCTAACCTTGCGACCAACGCTCTATCCACTGGGCGGTCCAACATTTAAATGGACGCTCAAACAATCTGAAGAGGAGCAATGTCACTGGGATGGATTGATTGAGATTAACGACTCATTTGAATCAATTCATCGATAGCTGCTTAACAACTCATTTGAATGTATTGATTGATAGCTGTTTAGCAACTCATTTGAATGGATTGATTGATAGCTGTAACAACTTTTTTGAATGTATTGATTGTGCCTAGCAACTCATTTGAATGAATTGATTGATATTGTTTAACAACTCATTTGAATGGATTGATTGATATTGTTTAACAACTCATTTGAATGGATTGATTGATATTGTTTAACAACTCATTTGAATGGATCAATTGATTGTGTTTAACAACTCATTTGAATGTATTGGATTGTTTAACAACTCATGTGAATGGATTGAATGATAGTGTTTAGCAACTCATTTA
>JAODAI010486723.1:0-13834 GCA_027575025.1 Scotoplanes globosa
CACAAAACCATCTTACCCTTAGACTTACTACCTGTCCACAAACCATGATCTACCACCTCGGCCCTGACATCACGACTATCCACAACGACCTCCCGGGTATCCTCAACCATTGGTAGACTTACGTCCAAATCTTCAATGACATCGTGATTGCTGACCACACAATCCTCAATGACATCGTTGTCAACCACACAATCCTCCACATGTAAAACACTCAACATGTTAGCGAGTGGAACACCAGTACTATGATGATCATCGATATGGCAAACCACGCCCAGCTCACAAACATTACCAACAACAGACCACCCATCCCTACAACTACAATCCTGCACTAAGTATTCAAGCTTGTTAACCTTCAAACACTTTTTACACGTAAATTCAAATGTGTCACTTGAAGCTACATGGAAACTACAAGAAAGATATGCCTGATCGAAATATATCCACATATCACAGGCAATGCAACACAACAGTTCATTCGGTACATTAATAACATTATGCATGTTTAACAAACACACACAAACAATGCAACTGTCATATGTACTTATCCGACATAACCCCCTCAAGAGTTATCTTTTACGAACCTCCCCATCATACCTCTCATATCCATATATCACTAAATATATGTTTAATATTTATGTCTGCTATAATTATATCAATATCACGTCGCTGCATACCCACTGACAAAATCGTTATATTATCCATAGTCATACGTAACCCATGCCTCTCAAATAAATAATTCCACATTACCAGAGCCTCATGCAGCTCCTGTTTGCCTGGTATAACTACTATACGATCGTCGCCATGTAGCAGCATTTGGAATACGTTATTGGTACTAATATAAGTTCCATCACCAATATGAAATGAAGTAGACTAAATTCACTGCACTGTCTGATCCCAATATTTACTCCAAGCTATTCTGGCATCATCGATCCAACCAAAACCATACAATGATACCATTCATATACACCCTCCGCCATCATACCTTCCGCGGCAGGGAAATACTTATACATATCTACAAGCCCAATGTCACACTTCCTTTATGAAACGCATGCTACTTATCCCCTATCTGCACTCTTGATCAATATTTTTCAGTAGCATAAAAACCTGCACCCAATAATGTGATACCCCGGTACTTTCCTGGAATGGATCGTGAACATCACCATTCTGATTATACATACATAATCACGACAGTCTGCCAGTCCCGTGATATAAAAGTCTCCTTCAAAGACACTTTGAATAATCTCACTAACCATTTAAATCACACCTCTCTTGTAATTACAATCATTTTCACCCGAGTTACGTCCATTCATGCATCGTCATGTTTATTCAACTGCCTCGGAGGTCATTCCGCCTTTAAGTCCGAAATATCATTAACCTCAATATCCCCTTACTTCAATGGGTAAATAAAGACCAGTACCCGCTCTTTGATTATGCAGCTCTCTGAAATAATCAACCCACACCTGAATTACCTCATTCTTGCTAGTGACCAACCTATCTCTAAGTAGCTATATTAGTTTAAAGTTTTCATCGATTGTATATGTAATGTTTGCATACCGCTCAAATAACAGTAGTCCAAGATCAATTCAATAACACATTATAACAAAGTAAGGCTCAACTATATATGCACGGAATATGTTTTATTCAATTGGAATTTGTAAACACAATATTACAAGTGCATATGCCACCCACCACTTCAAAAGCAGATATATGTCACAAATCCACTGTTTGAGATATTAGCCAGTATAATTTAATTTAAATCTAAATAAATATATGTTATTTGTTATTGAATCAAATGCAATAACAGAAAGTCAAAAATGTACATTCAAATAAAAGATTTTGGACCATTTGTGGTTACCGTACTATTATTAACCAACATACCAGGAAGTAACCTGAATTTCGCAATAGTATTATTTGCAATGTTTACCAAAATATAATGACAAAAAGTATCGTAACTTGACTTTGGTATGATTGTACAATCTCGATAGTAGTACGAAATGAAAGTGAATTGTATACTGTATACAGCTACGTTACTACTTCAAAATATGATTTTGGAACATATCTGTGCTATTTATGTGATGGGTAGCCTATGCAACCCATGGTTGGTCCAAATTGATATTTGTTTTCTTACCACAGCATATAAGCATATTATTAGGCAACGGTTATATAATATATTATATATATAATTAAACACGAAAGTAACTCATAACAAGGCTATAATTTTTACTGGTAGGCTTACTTCTCGAACGTGTTGAACACAATCATGTGAACCTTAACGCAAGTTATCCCCATTTTGTTTTGGATAAATATGCCGATGAATAGTGGGCAGTCAAGCCAGATCGAGTCATATTAATTTATAGCATATCATTATAAATGTAAAGTGGATTATACGAATGCTGATTGACCTACATTCAATTATATATGTTTACTACGTAGTAAATTATTCACTGTGGTATTTTATTTTTACAGTTACGAATGACATCAACTACAAGAAGCGTATGTCGCCGGAATGTATTTTTGGAAAAAAATATACAAAACAATGCGACGTTTGGGCTTTTGGAATATTAGTGTATCAACTAGTGACCCATGCAACTAACCTGTACATAGGTATATATTTATATATGGTGCAAAAAATAAGTATACGTACATCCATGCCAAGTTGTATATGCATGTATAATCAGTACATCGTGCCATATCATACATTATATCAGCCTTTGGTGACGTTGGTATTTTGGATAATATAGACTGCTATTATTTTGATTTTTAAGTATGATTTGATTTCACTATATTCCTTATTTATAATTGAGTCATGCCATTAACAATCCCAAGATAAAAATGTCGGAATCTAATACATTTGTTGTGTATATTTTATTGAATTGAGTTGAAATTATAGAACTATGTTATACCATTTGTACTTCCAGATCAAGCAACGGCACTGGGTTTATTTTCTTTTCTAAACAATGGAAATCGTCTGGAAATGCCAATTGATACAGACGAACGTATCCAATCTATTGTCAGAAGGTGCTGGGAAATATCACCGGAAGCCCGTCCCACGTTTACAGAGATTATGGAAGATCTAAATGAAAATAAATACGAAGGTATTGTATATGTATTCATAATAACGCAATATTTATTTATAAGTGATTAAATAAGTATACATATGTGATGTACTTTGCTGTATAATATGTGACCTGCTCTGACAAAATGAGTCCGAAATCTCAAATACATATATTGAGTTACATGTTAAAATACGTACACGTACGCGCGCGTTAATGCACGTGATAGAACGTAGCCTAATGCAAATCACACGTTATAAGGATTCCTCTAAAAATATTACATTTTCAATATGTTACTTTGAAACATAAATAAAGGTGGATATGTACATGATATATATACATGCTCTACCCCAAAGGTAATTGTATGCAGTAATGGAATATAGCAATATCTCCGTTTTTTTAATTTGGGCACTTCCGATTCATTATGTCAGAGCTGGTCAGATATGCTATGTCTGCCATTTGGTCATATTCAAATATAACTCCCTTGCGGTTATACTAGTTTGTTGGGTTCTAGCGACGTTAACCATTCATATTCAGAACTTTACATAGTGTATTTGACTTACCCAAAGTAAAATAAAAAATACTGATGTTTTTAATGGCGATGGTCATATTTAACCCTCATAATGTACAGTAAATAGTAATAACAACACTTATATTTTATTTTAGTGGTAATTTGCAATGAATTTTAGGTCGATTTTGGGGATTTTTTTTGAAAATTAGCCTAACATACTAAGGTATTGCATAAACAGCTTAAGCTCGTAGCCTAACGCACTAATGTATATGACTTTTTTTCGTGATTGCATAAGGAATAATTAATATTATTCAGCCCTAGTTGGGAACACATGTGCTGAATTCATAACATAACCAAACATGTTGCATTGTGAACGTTCCTCTGTAGAGCTGCTCTGTGCAATTATAATGCAGCAAAGTGCTGTGATGTCATAATACACAATAGCGAACATATAGTGAAGAACGGGCACGGTCAACGATTTTGGATTGCCTATTGTTTATTAAACGAAAATTGGCCAGGTGATCCCATAGTCGGATCACAATGGATGTTATATTGTTAGAAGAAGAACAACTATGACTTCTCAAATGCCTTCGAACTGGATGTGCAGCTAGTATGATGACCGAGCTATGACAATTTATATGTTTGAAATTGGTGTATTTTTGCTATTTTCAGGGTATTTGCCATAGAGAAAAAAATAATATTTTTTCTATTAAATAAAAATTCCCGCTATAGCGCTATGGTGTTGTAATTTATATTTAGAAAATGAAGATCAGATTTATTTATTTTTTTCAAAAGGCGATCGAACTGGGAATATTACCCGAATAAAACTAAAGATATGAGAGATTATTTACAAAATATTGCATTTAATATATAAGAAGCGCGTGCTAATTATATTGAAAAAGGGTGGTTGTAGAAAATGGGGGTTATGTTCAGTTATGAGTATAAATTATGTATATATAATATATATCATATATACGGGCTGCATATGTTATGGTACATCCTCTAATTTACCTGTAATTTACCGTTTTAGTCTAGTCATTCAAAAATACATAAATTCTCAGGATCTTGTTTATATGTTTCAATTCAGAAGTATGCCAGCTTTGTAAAGATTTATAACGTTGATGAGTTTCCTCTTATATAAAACAACTTATAAGGTATTATTTGAGGTAACTCCCAAACAATGGAAATTCATTCGACCTCAGGCATGCTTTTCAGTATATCAAAATAGTAGACTGGTAAATGGTCAATAACCTTATCATCTGATACAACACAACTGCGCGACAAGTTACAGTTTCCACAATACACTAGGGTTGTCCACTGTTATACATACGTCCATGTTAACAACCGAAAACATTTATATAATGATGTCGTATTAGGAGCTTACACACCGACATATCACTATGATGCATTGGATAGATCATCGCATCATCGCATTTGATAAAGTAGATTTGTGTACTCCGAATATTCGTATCATAACATTGGCCATATACTATATCAATTGGTTAATGTAAACACCATCGAACAGAGGCAATTAATTTTCGAGCATTCGTACATTCCGGACTGTTTTAATAATTATCGATGTGTACATACGCTATTTGTAAATCATTGGGTATTACAGTATCCCCATGTAGTGGTATTTTTCTAGAATATCGTTTGATGAAATAGTGTACACAACCTCTCCATGGGCAATTATTGCTTCGATGATCAAACCCAACTATGTGATGGGAATATATAACAGCAATTCCTGTTGAGTTTAACTACAGTCGTACATCATGCACATTATATGTCCTAGAGTTATTATGTTATGTTTATGTTAACTGGTTATAGTCGAAGTTTGCATTACGGATACGTATGTATACATAACGTGGTTAACGCCTATTCAAAGTAACATAAACATGTACCATACAAGCAATTACCACAGTATTTATATCAATTATTGTACCATACAAATTATGTATGCCACGTTGTGTGGGACATTTTTGCGAAGTGAATTACGACATCATATGATACCCAATATGCAAGGCGCATCACATATACTATATGGTATATGATGTATATGTTATTATCGTGTATGATGTATATGCCAATAATAATGATATTTAGCATATTTACTAACTTCCAATGACCTGTTTATTTGACAGAGGATCCATACGCAGCCGCACATGTACCGTGAGTTAATACAAATACCTTATAATACCTTATGACCGTAATAAAGTATAATATAATACTATGTCATGAAATATATTGTGATTATTTTGACAAAACTGTAACAATTACAAGATAAATACATTTGATATACCGTAATACTATACTAACTTCCAACACAACAATTTCACCGTTGGAATACTGTGTTATATAGTGATGTGTGTATTTATAATGTTCAAGTACTTCCTCTTCAGTGTACAAGCATGCATATAATATTGAATTAAATATAAAATAGCATAGCATACACAAAGTGGAAGAAGCCTTCAAAGCATAGTTTGTTCGAGCAGAACGCTTTACGAAAATTACCCTTTGATGAAAGTACAAAATACCCCACCATATTCACCCAGACATTTAGAATGACAATGCACAGCGAGATGTACTAAAATAATAATCAAACACATACTAAAGAGTAAATCTAGAAAATTGAGGTAATATAATATTGAATTAACAAAAATACAAAATATCACAATATACTATATTTTAATAATTTAGTATAACAGTATATTTAAGATGATAGGAAATGGTGCTTACATATATATAAAAAATAATGAGTCTTCTAGGATATTCCAAAATTGAACTCAAGTATAAGGAATCGATATGTATATATATATCGGTACTAACCGAATGAACATCTGGTTAGTATAACATAAGGACAGTGGATAATATTATATATTTTGAAATAATTATCGAACACGAGTGATACACATAATATGATTGTATTTAATCCACATAAATATACATTACTGCTACATATAAATATCAAAAGATTGCCAGAAACTTTAAGTTTCCCAAAATACTATTTACGTGTGTCAGATAGATTGAAGACGTTGATATGTGAACTATTCTGTTCTGGAAAAATAATGTATTACTATGTTGTATATGTATTATCACATACTATGTTTCAATATATTAAATTTGGATGCATAATATGCATTAATAATAACTGCGAACAACGTCCCTAATCTAGTAAAGTGCAACACTACTTACTTACTTAATAAGCTTACTAACCCTTGTGGGGCATAAGTCGCTGGTAATAATTAACCATGCACCTCGGTCCTGAGCAAGCGCCATCAACTGTCCCCTGTATTGGTCTGTTATCTTGATGTCGGCATCCTGGTCTCGACGCCAGCCGTTTCTAGGTCAACCTATATTTTTCTTTCTTAGTGGATTCCACGAGAGAGTCTGTCTCCTGAAAACTGATTTCCGAAGTGTGTGCCTAATCATATCCAGTATTATGGTATCAGGCCGACGGATATGGAGAATGTGTCGCAGACACGTGTTTACCGATGCGTAGATCTTCTTGGTGGTGGTGGTAATGTAACTATATGGTTCGTCATCATAGAGCATGACATAATTTACATTGATGCTGAAGACCCTGACCTTTGTATGGATTGATATATCCACTGATCTCCAAATGTTTTTAAGCTGTATAAACGCTGTCCTGGCCTTGCCAATCCTTGCCTGTACATCTGCGTCGGTTCCATGCTGCTTGTTGATAATGCTGCCGAGGTCGGCAAAACTGTGCACCTTTTCAATCGCTACAACGTTAAGTATGTTTGATGATGTGTTGATTGAGTTGACCCCCATGAGCTTATTCTACTGTTGAGGAACGTCGAGGCCAAGGCGAATGGAATTACCCGCCACATGGTTCGTAAAAGGATTCAGTCAGGGGCCCTGACCTGGATAAATTTAGATGGCGGATAAGCACATTTCAAGAAATTAAAAGGGAAAGTTTTGGGGACATGTCTTTACGGGCTTCAAAATGTTTCTAGGTCCAGTGCTCAGAAACAGCGTCTTCAAGTGTGTGAAAGTAATTGGATGAGAAGGATAGTGGGGGTAAAGAGGGTAGATAGGAGGAGGTTGGATGCCATTAGGGGGGAGGTTGAGATGACTATGCGTCCGACAGAGATACTGATTAGGGGTATAATGAGGTGGGCTGGGCATGTGGTACGGATGGATGGAGAACGACTTCCAAAGATGGCGTTGTCGCACGAGGAGGTTGGTAGAAGAGGTAGTGGGAGGCCTCATTTGAGGTGGAAGGACTGTGTTGAGAGGGATTTTAGGAGGGCTTGAGGAGATGGCGATTGAAGGGTTATGGCCATGGGTAAATGGAGGTGAAGAACGTTGGCCAATGACGCGGTAGTTAGTTAGTATATTCTTCCTCACCACTTGTTAGGGATTCAGGAGGTAGAGAGATAATGTTTGCATTGTCATGCATGTGCTGCCAGGTGTGGGTGAATAAGGCTTGGTCAACATCAAACTAGAGACCATCCAGTGGTGTCCACTTGATGTCGTTCAGCCTATTCGATGTGGATGTCTTAATGAACCAGTCGATGTTCAGCATGAATAAAAACAGTGATAACAAACATCCCTGCCCCACTCCTGTCTGCACCTGCAATGCTCACATGAGCTGAACTCCGTAAAGCACTCTACACGTAAATACGCCAAAAGCGTTCCTGATGATAGTGGTGATTTTCCCAGTGAACCGTAGTGCATTAGCAGTCTCCAGCGTATTGCCATGTCTACGCAGTCAAAAGCCTTATCGTTGCCAATAATAATGATGAACAGTGGTGAGTTCAACTCAAGTGACTGTTCCAGGATGATGAGCAAGGTTGTGATATGGTCAGTGTAAGATATATCCTTACGAAAGCCAGCCTGTTGATCCAGCAGCAGTTCGTCAACAATATATGTGATGCAGTTGAAGTAATATCTTAAATTGACTTTCTTCAGAAGGAGGCCTGAAAAGTCACCAATGGGTATTACGGCCCATCGAGTCTGTGATGTATCACATATATGCTCATACTAATATATATAATTACCAACTATAGCGAAAGCTGAGTGTTAACCTGTTTGTTTGTTGTTGTTTAACAAGGTAACCATAGTTTGAGCAATTTTTAACATTCATAATCAATATGAAGCTTCCAATTCAAATTACTTTCCCGAAGATAGCACGAAATCGGACAATATATAAATGAAAAACACAACTTACATTTATTTATAAGTAATTTCCTTAATTTGAATAGATGTTGGTCATTGGATTGGTTAACATAAAATGAGTATAGTTTGATTAACATTTACATTGAGTTCGTCGCTAACAATATACATCGCTCAAATAGGGTAACTGTTTTTCTAGAACAAACTAGCATGGTCGGCAAAAAACATTTGAATTTATTAGAACAACTGTGTATATCATTAATATACCTACTAAATAACAGTGACCCTATACTTAATCCCTGGGAACATAATATGTTACATTACTAATATCAAATAACTTGTAATTTGTTGGTCCAACGTATTTACGATGATTTAAATAACTACCGAACCAGTCGTAACTCAAACCCAAACCGTAGGTGCAATAACATGCATTTGGGGAAATAGTATGTCGAGATTAACAGTACCCAAACTTATCAAAGATCAATACATATGCCGATAATTTTATATTCATTATCAAATTCGTTCGTATTGCTCACCACTATGTAAAGCAGCCATACAAGTAGAACAACATTTCCAAAATCCAGATTCAGAGGAATTAATACATTTATATTTATCGATAAAGCCAATGGGTCTAACATAACAATCCCGACATGCCCAACATTGATCGATAATTATTGCTCTTGTCTTCCGTTTGTGTTAACGTGGATTATTATATGCTATTTGTATTGTATGTTACGGTATACAACATTAGTTTTTGTGTCATTTTCATGGTTGAGCTATCAGCGTATTACTTTCAACATATGGATAAGTACAACACAAAAAAGTGTTTATTGTTGGATAATGCATATCAATTAAGGGTTAGTTAAAAGGATAGTCCACCCTCATTTCAAAATAATTTAGAAAAGCAAGAAAATAAGTTTATATCAACATATCATATGTAACACTCATTTTAATTTCAAGAAATCATATTTTTAAGTTGTTGTTTAATCCTCATTAATTTACATTTGAGAAGATAACTCTGACGTATTCTACTGAGTTTCAAATATGAATACTCAGATGTTATGCAGCAGCGAAATGTCTACCACATACTGGTAGCGTATATGGACTGCGTACACAATACAACAATATAAGCTATCCATACGCGCACCCTACCAGCTAATAATTCATTTTCAAAACTTATTTTAAATGTATCAATTTAGATATAAAATAATCGTACTTTTTCCTATTTCTACATTCTTCTTGATCTTTGGAATGATTCATATGATTTATGCGAATTATTGTTTTTATTTGTATACCCTAATGCATTATTTATTACATAACATTGATATGAAACTCACACATTAAGTAAATGCAAACTTTCTCCCAGTAATATTACAACTGTATATATGACGTACAATATAAATATATATACATATATATATATATATATATAATGTAACGATAAATCAACATGTCGTCATGATCTCTTATCGACATGTGAGTGTATTTGCATGACATGCCGTTGACTAATGATGTTCATAACAAATACTTTTCATTTTAGTTAATAAATTGAAACATGTTTTTCTACTTAAAACGTATGAACTTTCCTGGTAAATGGGCTTACCGTATATATTTTCTTCCAGTTCTCTATGTTAAATCTAACAATAATGTTGGGCAAAGAAAAAATAACTATTTTAGATTTCAGTGGATGCGTTCAATTTATTTCTAATGAAACACTTATATCACAATGCTTTCCACTGTAAATAAATGCATATATATCCAAACCATTTACAAACCTGTTAATAAAACAGTGTCAATAATTGTATAGTATGTATTCAAATGGAAAGTATATTACTATACAGGATATACAACTTTTAAAATATGTTTCAAGTTTGGACTGGGTAAAACCAACCGACATTTGGAGTTCGTCTGATGTTAGGCCGATACTGGTATGATCGACATGATCTCGGCCGGCTGTATGCTACATCCGGTACATGCATTTTGACAAATAATAATCAGAAAGTACTATCCAATCGTATTTATGTTCTACCGCTGTTGCTTGGTTGCAATTTGAAACAGTAACCATTAACTGTGCTGAATTAAAATACTTCACATTTCCCACTTGCACTGTGCATAATATGTTACAGTATGTGGGAATGTTTCATTGTATGTGATATCTAACTAACTTAGGCCTCAACAGTAAGTACTGAAATGTCAACCTGGTAAAGTGACATATCATATTATAAAATCCAAGTTGAAGCACAATTATATGAGATAGGCCCACATGTAATGGTAATATGATCATTTTAGACGATTTTCAATGTTTCTGTTGTTGTTCATCATTCGTCCGACATAAGTTAAGTTAAGTAAGTAAGGATCAGTATGTACAATGTCCTCACAAATATTATCCTGAACCTCCAATACCCAGTGGACATTCTAAATAATATAAATCCGACCACAGTCACAGTAATACTTATCAATACCATTATTATACCAAATAATATTAGAAATGGCACATCATTGTTCATTTATAAGTCGTTACTGGAAACCTACCTTTTTAGATGTCATTTTGCTGATCACTTATAATCACTTATATTGTCGGAAGTGATATCTAAATTTCAGTACCTCTAACTGGTATATCAACGTTCTTGAGTGGCTCTATATGACCTTGTTGTTAAAAGGAGACCAGTAGCCTTGATTAATTTATAATAATTGTTTTTAATATTTATGTTAACAGTATGATGCCATTCTAAAGCGCATTGAAATAATGTATTGATGTAACGCGCTATATAAGAACTAATTATTATTATTATTATTATTATTATTAAAGGGGTTGAAACTATCAACATGAACCAACGTCTCAGACAAGTTATTCCACGCATCAACGACTCTATGGGAGAAGGCAAACTTCATAACATCTAATCTGGAATATTCCTTACGCAATGTACGACTATGACCTCTGGTAGCAGAGTAATCAGACATAGTAAACAAATCATCGAACTTCAACTTATCAAGACCATCAACAATTTTAAACACCTGAATAAGATTACCACGAACCTGACAAAGTTCCAAAGTTGTAGTCCCAAGAATAGTCAAAGTTGTTCATACGATAGCCAACTAAGTGAACCAACTATTTTAGTAGCTCTCTTTGAACAGGATCTACACGAACATGCAATTTAACTTTGTCCTATGATAGTGCATGATCAACTTACTACGATAAACTAATCATATTCGATTGCACTCACCAAGTATGAATTAACCATAATTAATTCGACGTATATTTTGGTGATTTTTGTGATTTCTCCAACACTAATATTAATTCAGATACGCCGTTATCAATGAATTCATAGATGTAACGAGTTATACTATTAGTGCAAACACATTTTTGTTCCGGTCTCATGAAGGTATTATGCAATTACTCATACTACATATTGTTTATTCCAAAAAAATCACTGACAGGGGAACGGGTAGCACTGGCCAGTCCTCGAATAGTAGTAGTGGTTATGCGACATATAGCGACATTCCAACTCCGACACAATTCACAGGTAACATGATTACAATACATAATAATGTACACTATCATAAGCATACCATTACAATGCATGTATATACTTGTGTTAATGTAACACAATACTATGTAGTGTGTTACATTAACACCGGGTATCTTATTTCGAAATGTGAGTTATGATCGCATTTTTAATTTTCTACGTGTAACTAACTTTTAGGATTATATTTGACGTTTTTATACTATTTTAATTGTTGTATGATATTTTAATTAATTCGTTTGTATTTAGACATATTTAGTATAATATCGTAATATTAGTTTCAATATTGTTTTGATTTGATTGGCATCATATAACCTCTGCGTTGATTTTCCGTCAAATTTTATAAATATATATTTATATCTATCTATCTAGGGTCATACGTTGACATGTGGAATAACATTGGTAGTATTTTTTTAAGTCATATTCAGAATGGTTGTAGTAAATTTAAGTATATATACATTTTTAAAGTATACATATTACTAATTAGCGGAAATAAACGTCAGTAATAATTTAAACACCCTCTAGGAGATTACAGCTACATTAAGTTTGTGAAATCATATTTTTAGCCAGCGATGTGACCGTGCGGATAAAGTTGGTGTATCTAGAAGCTATGAATGTCAGTAACTGGGAGTTCCAGGATTCGAATCCCGCATCGGGCCTAGTAGTGTGGGTTTTTCATCGGAGAGCAATTACGGTTTACTATGCGAACGACTTTCTCAAATTAAAAAATCCAAATTTGACTTCAAATTTATAAATTAGATGACCACCCGACGTGGAGTTGTAATTAAAAAGTCTTTGCTTATACCACTTCGGTGGTCGCTTAGCATCGTAACATTAAATAAGCCTTCGAGGCCGATTATTATTATTAATAGTTATCGTATGCTTCCTGATTGTAATGTTGAAACAGCTACTCATTGTGTCACACGCGAGCAAACATTAAATGAATCAATGCATTTTAACCCACTACACTAAAATAATATACATAACAGTATGCATTCAATTCAGATACGAATGCGATGGTATATAATAGCGCAGTTGTAAGCGCCAAATTCTTATACCACTATGTCCGTTGCCCGATCTCCGATCCGATGACGAAATATAAAGCTTATGTCTATACAACTATATGTGTTACTCTGGTCACACCGGTTATCTCTCCATATCCTTGCCTGTATTTTTTGTAACATTACGTCTTTATTAAAGGACAGGCAATGGCCAATACAGTTATCATGCCACGAAATACAAATATATATCTCTAAAAAGGGGTAAATCCCTAAAAATGGATGAGGAAGAAAATACTAACCGACAGCCGCATCATTGGCCAAAGCCTTCCACCTCCCTCTATATGTAGCCAACACCCAGTGACATGCAATACATATATTGCTTTCAACATACGAGGTGTTGTCTATTAATGAAATGCTAAATATGCAGGGAACTAATATCACAAGTAACACGTAGATTTAGGGAACAATAAAACATAAAATATAATTACTGCACCAAAAATTGAAGACCTCTATATTTGTATTTTTTACTTTAATGTTATATTACATAAGGAGATGATATTATATGCCGGTCTTGCTCCAAAATTCTGTATTTATGCCATTAATTGATAT